>QRFB01006362.1:9951-26508 GCA_008931105.1 Oenanthe javanica | reverse complement strand
CAATGGTTGATTACGCATTTATGCATGTTTTGATCTTTGACCCTTTCAGGTGTTTTTGATGGACCCTTGGTGGAATCCTGCCGTTGAGCGACAGGCCCAAGATCGAATACATAGAATAGGACAGTATAAACCTATAAGGCAAGTGTTTTGGCTTTGTAGTGGTTCACATCAGTCTTCTGGCATATTGCTGTGCAATTTAATAAATCTCTTCTCTAATTTGTAGGATTGTGAGGTTTGTTATAGAAGGTACAATCGAGGAAAGAATTTTGAAGTTGCAAGAAAAAAAGGAATTAGTATTTGAAGGGTAACACATCTAGTTCCAAACTACTCCTAACTTTTTCGAATTATAGCTCCATCTGATCTGAATCATAAATTTTCATTGTCCTGACTTTCACAGAACTGTTGGTGGCTCAGCAGAGGCCCTGGGGAAGTTAACAGAGGCTGACATGAAATTTCTTTTTGTTACATAGATGCTGCAATCACATAGAAGGCTTTCTGCATATTTTGCCTAAATTTTACAAATTGCACTTTTTTGGTATTGTAGTGCTCTAATCATGTAAGAAACTGTAAAACATTTTATGCATTAATCGTCGCCTTTTTGGTTGATACTCTGACTATAGCAATCTATATACATGGAGGTTCTTGAAATATAAATGAGGTTACTAGGGAAGCCTCAGAAATTTGTGTCTTTTTCGAGAATTTTGTTCAAAATAATATTATTATGGTTTGCATTATATTATATTTCGGGTAGTAATGTATTCAGCCGAGCGGCTTGTGTATATTTTCAGTAGCTTTCGTAGTGGTTTGAAAAAGAGAAGCGAAATAAAAAATTTAAAGAAATTTTCTTTAACTCGCTCTTAAATTTTGTGAAATAAGAGGATTTTCTCAAAAAAGATAGGATAAAAGTGGATTTCTTTTTGAATAAAAAGAATATTTTTAAAAATGGGATAAAAGTGGATATTTTTTTTTTAAAAAAAGGAAAATAGTATTAACTAGCACGTAGTTTTCAAAAGTAAAAAAAACACATTTATTATAAATAGTCTCTCCCCCCATTCTGAGTCTCTCTCTGTTGTTGGGTAAGAAATATAAAGATACAATGATAGAGTTTGTAATAGCTAAATTGATAATGGTGGAGGTCGCTGTTCTACTGGCCCTTTCTTACAAAACTCTTGTTCGAAAGCCCCTTGAACGAGCTTTGTATCGTGTCATTAATTTTGAAGCTGCTTATTTATTACTAGTTTTCTTCATCATCGCCTCCTCTTTTCTGGCTCTCTCAATCTCATCTCTTATTAAAATTCAAATTCAACAAGCTTCTATTGATGATCAGCTTATCCGAACCCATGAATTGCTTCAAGCTTCTCTATTAGGTCATTTTTAATCCCTTCTCTATCTATTTATCTTTTTGTTCCCTAATTTTTCACATTACGTAATTACTGTCGGTGTTTGAATTTTCGACATCAATTGGATGGGTCTTGTATGCTTGAATATGTTTCCGATTTAGGGCTAAGGCCTAAGGGTCATGTGTGGAATCTGAACATTGTTGAATCAGCTATATGAATTGTTATACTACTAACTAAGCTCAATTAATTCGCGGAACTATCTAAATGATTATATCTTATTATTTACCTTGTGCCGTATGAGGATTAATATATAGGAGTACGGAATATCTAGATTGTGTTATCTATCGGTTCAACTGTTACTTATTTGCCTTATGTGGTATGTGGATTACATATGGTAGTACAGAATATTTAGATTGTGTTATCTAACAGTCCAACTGTTGTAACTAAACAATACTGGGGATGTAAGAATTGCAACAGATTTTCGAAATGTAGTCAGAAAGTATAATCACCACTAGTGTACTCAATAGTTTTTGTTGCATAAATGATTAAATGTGGAGCTGTGTGTTTTAATGTTTGGGTGGTTATTTATATTACATGTACGGGTATCGTTTGTGCTAAAAGCAGGGTTGAGTTTGAAGGAGGACATATATTGAAGATTGGGGAATTATTTATATACTATGCGGGGCTTTATATTAAAAATAGAGGACCATTTATATTGGGGTTTAATATAAAATTGGTTATTGAAGTGGAGACAATATATTTTCCTTCACCAATCTCAACGGGGTATCATTTAAATCACTTGAGTCACTATAAAAATCACACACTTAAGTTTAAATATGTGTTTGATGAGTGTTAATTGCCGTTATATGAGTTCCACATATTTGTTTTGCATGCTACCACAACTAAATAAATGCTTGTAAATTGTAGTATCTCGATAATATTTTTGGATTTTATTAAAAAAATTACTATTTGTTTGTGATTTTATAATTCTTTTTCTCGGATTTAATGTATAAAGAGATTTAACATAGTTAAACACTTTTTTTTGCACAATACCACCTAGTATTGAAAATTTTCCATAATATGAATTTTCATGATTTTTTCAGATTTTAATAATTACAAAAAATATATTTATACTCAGCTTTTTAATTTAAAGCTCAACGACATGATATTTATACTAACTTAAGTGATATAAATGATACCTCTTTGAGATCGATGAATGAAGTGATATTCCGTCTTCACTTCAGTGACTAGTTTGATAATGAACACATTTTATTGAAAACAGGTATGGCTCATTCACATGTATTCAATATACATATTTGCTAAGATCTATGTTATCTAGACTCGGCGGGAAGTGCCTAAGTGTGCGAATGTACAATATTTTAAAAATATTGTCCGACTGATTGAGCTCTTTTTTTGGTAACTAAATTTAGCATATACAGTGGTAGTGGAAAAACTTTCAAAATGGTAAACGTCATTGCAAGTTTGGAGATGATCACATAGCAAAAAATTTGTGTATTTATTTTAGGAATATTCTCTATGGTAATATTTTACCAATGGTACCAATACATTTTTGACTTCTATTCATGGTACCCTCAAACTTATAGATTGCTATACGTGATACACTTGTGTTAGTCAAATGTTAAGAAAATACCAAATCTTAAGGGTACCATTGGTAAAAGTCATTTTTACGATGGTATCAAAGAGAATTTCTTTAAATTTTTACTTTTTCCTTAAGCGTTATGAATATATTTATTTGAGTTACTATTATTAATATCTTAGTGTACATTGTTCAATATGGTGAAGATTGTTGTTAATCATCATTTTGGTATGAGTATCGTAGGTTTATAGGTGTTTCTTGACATTTTCCTTACTGTGAATAGCAATCCATAATTTCGAGGGTACCATGAATAGAAGTCAAAAATGTATTGGTAGCATTGGTAGAAAGTCATTTCTATAATGGTAGTATGGTACCATAGAGAATATCCCTTTATTTTAAATGAGTATTTTTATAATCCTTTTCAGCTATGAGTCGATAACAAATTTGAGCCTTCATGTTTTATTTGTGAAATAATCCAAACAGGATTTAGTGATTGTCGGTTCGTTTCCGTAAGCGGAATGAATGTGATTGTAAGGTGTTGATACCAAATACCGATTTAAATGTTACAACAGATGTAGCCCCTTCCTATAATAAGCGGTGTGATTATCAAGATATTTACATCCTCCAACTCTGATGATGTTACAAATGTTGTGCAGTCTTGGGCTGTGATCTTATTTCTTGAGTTTGAAAGTTGCTTTTTAAGGGAGTGACAACAGTGTATGGGTCTTTTTGCATGTAGAAAATACAATGAAATTCTTTTGTAGTTGTTTCTCAATATAAATGTGGGGTTAAATTGATATCTTGAAATTGTTTATTGCTCGAGGAATATGTGTTGCATAATTGTGTGACTTCTGTTGTTGTACTTGCTTTTTCTTTGAGAACCTGAAATATTACCTTAGGCATTTAGAATAGTTGTTGATCGATCGTGTGATCTGTTGCTTGTACATCCTAAGTATTCAAGTTCTACACAGCCAGACTGGTCCTATCATTTAAGTATTCATTTATTTTTGTATATGGAGTTCATGAGTATGCTAAGATCTTGTTCGTCTTATTTAGTTATTTGGTAACTCATTTCATAAACATTTCAAGGAGTACTTTATACCTTTGAAGTAACTACTTCTGAACATCGGGGGTTTTAGGAACAAATAAGTTGTTAGAATTATCATTTCTATCTAAGAACACGTCTCACCCATGACTAGAGTCTAGAGATATCTTGTGAACAACTACTCCTGCTCGTTCATATGTGATTATGTTCAAAGATTTAATCTTTGTTTCATTTCCTTGAGAAGCACGCACAAGAGGAAGATTGTGTGATGAATATCACTTACGGGGTGGTTGAATATGATCTGCTAGGCTGCTACTCATTAAAATGCTGCCAGAAGGAATTTGTATCTTAGGCATCTCATTGAGTAGTGCTGTCTTGGTACTATATTGTGCTTAATTGAAGTAGGATAGAATGTAGCACTAATACCGTGGGAGTAATTTTTAAGTGTACTCTTTAAAGACTTGCTTAAACAAATTACTGTCTATTAACCTATAAATCTTTCTAAACTTGAATTTTAAGGGTAATATTATTTATTTAATTTACAGGTATCTTGCTATTTCTTTCTATGTTGATATACAAATTTCATCATCTTATGAGAGCAAAAACTTCACTTAAAAAGATCTCGAAGGTTGAAGAAAAGCAACTTGAGGACTGGAAACATATCATTGCAGTACAAGCCCATGAGTTAGAGAGTGAGATTGTTTATTTAAGAGCAGGGCTTAAGGCGCTGAAATCTGAATACCTGAGAAAATCTAGTGAGGCTGAGGCCAGAGAAGCTGTTGTATCAGACCTGAAAAAACAGTCTGAAGGATTTAACCTTGAGTATGACCGTGTTCTCGAGTACAATCAAACCCTTTGGAACCAACTGCAGTCAATAGATCAGTCATTGTTGGAGGATAAACGAGAATCATCAAGCTGGACTGGTCTTAAAGATAGCATAATGCGAGATGGATTGAATCTACTATCCCCTTGGAGAATCCAGGAACCCGAAAATAATAGATCAGAAGAATTTTCTGGTAACAAGTCGGTGGCAACGAACAGATGTTATCAACCTTTACTTTCTGGTACTTCTGCGCCATCTTCACCAAGACACCGCCACCGGAGACCAATCTTTCAGCACTAGTTACTGATGTATATTCATGTAATAGAATCTCTACCAACAGCACTCTTTCCATAATACTGAAAGTACTCGCCTGCTTCTAGTGAATGTAATGTATTTTGTTTGTGGCAACTCTAAGTATCATTCACTGAATTAACACTTCAATAAAGTTACAACAGTAATTTATCTAAAACAGTCGTTTTCAGAGCTAGATTGATAGCCCAAGCAGAAAGGGTTTATTCTCTGTCGTCCTAGGTTCTGGATTTGATTCTGTCAAATCTATAAATCTTACATATTTATTGTTTTAAGTGGTCAGCATAATTCTTTTAAATAATAATAATTCTGTAAAGTTCTTTAAATCATTATATTCCGATATGGTGTAGTTTTTTAAAAGAAATTATAGTTCTAAAATTTCAAGAATCTATTAGTAAACTCTTCTGAAATATAATATAAAATATAAGTTTTCTCACATTTTTAAGAGTGTCAATTTCAACTATCCTTTTATATTTACTCTCTATTTATATTTTATTCATATTTGAATTTCAAGAAAGGAAAAGATGGGAAATTAATCGGAAAGAATAATTATTATTTCTGGAAATATAAATTAAGAATCATGTACAAATTAAATTATTAAGTTTGAGAAGGGAGAACAGCCTCCAGTCTAGTCTCTCCGAAATCTAATTCATAAATAGCTCTTTATTTTTAAGTTAAGAGATTATATAAAAATTATTGACCAATTGTTGGAGAAGCTTTCATTACGTAAGAGATATGAATGGTACAAGTAATATGAAATATGATACAATTTATGATTTTCAATGTTTTCTGAAAAAATAAAAAGAAAATAATAAAGTGAAACTGTAAAAAGAATTATATTTTAGGCTTNTAGTATGTATGTACTTTTCCTGAAAATAAGTAACTTATTTTCAGTTTTGGAAATCATATTTGGTTTTAAAATTCTAAAATAAATATGTATCAAAAAAAAATTGAAAATATGTAAAAAAAAATTTAAAATAAGTTACTTATTTTAAATTTAAGCTACCCCAAACACCCCCATTGTTAATAACATAGGGTTTAAATTGTAAATAAGCTTGTATTTTATTATTATATCCTATATATAATAAGAGTAAAAGTGTTAGTTAAGATGAGTGTTGCAGAAGGGAAGTTGAATGCAACTTGATTAATTACGAAGGATTCTCGCTAATAACAAACAAGAATGATAATTAACAAGTTAATAATGCAAACAAACTAAGCAGATAAAATGACAGGGTGTTTAAATTTCAAAATTTAATTTTATTATTTTTTATTTTGCTACAACTATCCATAAAATAATTTTAGCTTCGATAGATACAATAACAATGAGTTTGCTAATGTTTCTATACTTGAGAAATTCTACCTCAGTTGCATAAGAAAAAGTACTCGTGAGATACGTATATTTATACTGAAACATATATCTTACTTACAAGTGTATTTTCCCTTATTCATAGAACAAATCTTGAAATAGAAACTTTGCATTTTCCATTCAAATTTGTTTTCATTCCATTTGTAGATAAAACAGCTCTGAGATATGCAAAAATCAATGACTCTTTAACTACGCTTTACCTTTTGCTTGAATTCTCCAAGTTGTAGTAGTAGACTTGACGGACTAAATAGTAATGTCAAAATCATTCCTTATATTTTCACTATCTAGTCTGCTACCTGAAACAGACTGTCATTTTTACTAAAAGTTTACTGTCAATTTTTAACTTTCCTCTAATGATAGCATTTTCGGCTCCGCATACTTTGCTGTCAAGCTTGATAGTCTTCTAAAATATATTGTCTCCAAAACTGCTGTCAACTATCCCGCTAATGTTGATGCCAATTATTCCGTCAAAGTTGTTGTCAATAAAACTTGTTATCTTCAATTCTTCATTCTCTGTCAAGTTTACTGTCAATGGAATAGTTATTGTCAGTAATACTTGTTGTTTTCAAATCTTCATTCTCCGCCAAGTTTAGTGTCAATGGAATAGTTGTTGTCGTCTGTTCCAATTGTGTTGTTACTTGTAATGTACTGTCATAGGTTTGAGTACTTGAAATGATGTTGTCTGAGTTTTGAATCATGTTGTGCATGAACACTTAGTGAACTTCTATTACATGACTCATATTTATTCTTTTGTACAAGACAGTGACTTTCAAATGTATTGTCACATAACTAATACTTGTTAAATGTACTGTCTACAAGTTACAAGTGACTACCAACTATATAGTCAATGACCATATGATAGTATGTTTTACTTAACTTATTACCCTTAAACTAAGTACATTAGTTGATTATACCACAATTCCTAACAAAAAAAGATTTTATCCAAATACTATCAAACGTCAAAGAATCGATTCTCAATAGGTACATAATATTATAACTAATTATTAATAAGTTATATTTATTATTAAGATTCCTAATAATTATAATTTTTCATATCTCGTTTTAGATTATAACTCAAACTCTATTATATATCTTAGTAATATATAAATTTGAACTTAAAGAACTATTTTAGAGTTAAATTAAAAATAAAATTCATAATTATTTTTCTACTTAAAAGACAGACATTGTTTGGGTCATATTTTGAGTTTCAGAAATAAAATTGGATGATTTTACAACACACACGAAACTTATAAAATTATATTTAATTCTGAGGTGGTCCAAATACAAAATTCAATTGGAGCAGCCCGTGTAATCTAGACAAAAAAAACACAATATCCAAAATCCAACTGGAGCGGCCCGTGTAATCAAGACAGAAAAGACAGTTACGATGTTTTATCGGAAAATTCTATTCCGTTTAATAAACCTTTTTATAATTGATTTAAAATACTAAAATACTCTATATAATATATGTCAAGCTTAATACATAGCGAGAGATGGAGGAAAACTGTAATTTTTACTTGTGGGAGGAGGATCAAAGTTTTTCTTATTCAAATTTTTTCCATAAAAATATTTAATATATTATATAAGATATTTGGTTAACTTTATACCGAGAACCAATTACACTTATAGGATAAATTATTATATTGAGAACTCAGAAACCTTATTAATTCATTGGTTTAGATCGAATTGAAGAAATTAGTTTTTTTAAAAAAAAATAATTATTTGAGTTCCCCGACCAAGAATTCAACCTTAGTATAAGATATTAAATACACGTTATATTTTGTTATTATATTATATATAATACTATATCAAAAACTACGTACTTTTAATCATGCTATTTGATAAAAATACAAATCAATTTAAAATTAAAATAAAATAATAAATATTAATACTTTTTTTTAAATTTAATCAATTTATATATGGAAAAATTATATTGAATTAATTTTTAATAACTGAAAACTATTATTAATTATTTGTATAATTAAAAGTCGTTTATATTTCTAAAAGAACGTTACTACATAGGGTGAATTGTCATTACACACGATAAGTATTAGTTGTTAGGGATTATGGTGTTAACATTAACTAGAAGTTACTTAGATTAATTAGAAATTAACTAAGTAAAATGTATTGTCATATGTATATTGATAGTATGTTTAGTTGTCACTTGTAAAAGTATGATTAAAAATTTAGTAGGACACAATAAGTCTCAATAGTTACTGTCTTGTAAAAATATAATAACATGATATATGAAATAGAAGTTCACAAAGTGTTCATGCACAGCATGGATCAAGACATTGACAGTAACATTCTGCAACTGAAGCCTATGACAACATATTCACGTAATAACACATTTGGAATAGACGACATCAACTATTTCTTTGACAGTAAACTTGGCGGAGAATGAAGATTCGAAGACACCAAGTTTTACCGAGAGCAACTATTCATTTGACAATAAACTTGGCGGAAAATGAAGATTGGAAGACAACAAGTTTTACTGACAGCAACTTTGGCGGGAATAGTTGACATCAATATTGGCGGGGATAGTTGACAACAACTTTGGAAGACAGTATGTTTTAGAAGACTATGAAGTTTGACAGTAAAGTATGCGGAGTCAAAGATATTGTCACCAAAGAGAAGCTAAAGGTTGACAGTAACTTTTTGGTGAAGCTGACAGTCTGTTTCAGGTAGCAGACTAGATAGTGATAATTCAAGAATTGATTTTGACATTACTATCTAGTCTGTCAAGCCTACTACTACAATTTGGGAGAAGACAAGCAAAAGGATAAAGCATGCTCAAGGAGTCAAGTATATCTGTACATCTCAGAACAACTTTATCTATAAATGGAATGAAGACAAATTTGAATAGAAAAAGTGAGGTTTCTATTTCAAGATTTGTTCCAGGAACAAGGGAAAGTACATTTGTAAGTGAGATATGTGCAGTATAAGTACACATATCTCACAAACACTTTCCCTAATTCAACTGAGCTTAACTTTTCTTAAATATAGAAACATTAGCAAACACTTTGTTATTGTATCTATTGAAGCTGAAATCATCTTCCTGTTAGTTGCAACAAACAAAAATTAATAAAATTAATTTTTGAAGTTAAACACCTTTATTCAATTGCTTGATGATTGTTGTCTGCATTTCTTACTTGATGTTATTACTTCTTGTTTGTTGTTAACAAGATTAATGATAATTTATCAAATTGCATTCAGCCCCCTTCTGCAACACTCATATTGTTTAACATTAATATAGATTTAATTAAATTTTCAGGATTTATATTACATAAATATTTATAACTTATAATTAAATTAATACAGGGCAGTTGAAGGCAAACAAATTCAACAAACGGGGAATAAAATTGGTGTCGCGGCCATTAAAGTCCTTTTAAGCCCAAACCACGTGGTGACCCAAACACCAAAAATCAAAACCGTCGGCACGGCACACAAAACAAACACGGTACATACATACACCCCCAAATCCCAATTGATCTATTAGATTCCTATTATCTCTAATCCTCTCCCTCTATATATACTAGAATATTCCAGGGTTTTGTATTGGGAAGTGGGCGCATCACAAAACATAAGAAACAAGGATGATTCAATTGTTGTTCGCGTTGAT
This sequence comes from Oenanthe javanica, assembly GCA_008931105.1. Taxonomy (NCBI): domain Eukaryota; kingdom Viridiplantae; phylum Streptophyta; class Magnoliopsida; order Apiales; family Apiaceae; genus Oenanthe; species Oenanthe javanica. The sequence goes on along the minus strand of QRFB01006362.1, from coordinate 16,406 downwards.
GTTGTCTGAAATGGGTTCGATTATGTTACTGTTATTTAGAAACCCACTTCGAAAGCTTCTGATCATGGGTATTGATCGCGCTAAACGAGGAAGGGCCCCACTTGTTGTCAAATCTGTAGCCGCCACTGTGTTTGTTATAATGATGTACTATGTTTATGCTGTTAGAGAGATTCAGAGCCGTCCCATTGAATCTCTTAATCCCACTGATCAGATTCTCTTGGCTAATTATATGCTTCAAGCTTCTCTCATGGGTATTCTTTTTTATTCTATTATTTATGTATGTGCATTACTTGTTCATTATTGTTTCTTAATTTCTTTTTTTTGTGTGTGTGTGTTTAATTTTAGAGTTTTTATGGAAATTACTTGGTATGGTCACCCGGATACTAATTAAACCGGGACGAAGTTATGATTCATGACCACAATGTATTATATGTTTTTATGTTTACGGGTTTAGGTTTACTTATGCTCTTCTTCCTATATAATTAAAAAGATTCCTCTATAAGTAGGAATATATAGGAAATTCAAGGTGGACAACAACAATATGTGCTTAATATTCCAACTCATGTAAAGGTAAATTTTTTTCCATATATGTGTGGTTTTTATTACAACTAAGACACCTGAATAGGCATCCTAGGCATTACCACTTGGCACTTGCTTTGCTGCTGAGGTCCCTTTTTAAAAAATATATAGATTTTCTATAAAATATTAGCTCTGAAACTTTTTTATCCGCGAGGACATGAGCTATTGTAGCATAATTGAAATTTAGGCATATTTTATTTTTAAATGTATTTATAACCGCTGTGCTGCAAGTTGTTGTCCTTGTCTATAACCAAAGCCAAGTTCGAAATATTTTACATGTATACACTCTTAAGAATAAAGCTTGTGTAGATTAAACTTGAAAAGGCATGACCTGTTGTCCCCTTTTTACGTCCATTTTTGTTAAACAATAAGTATGGTCTCCTTTGAATTGGAGTGCGCTTCCTACTTGGATCCCTAGAATGAAGGATAAACATCTACATAAAATAACCTGAGAGAAGCATATAGACATGATTTATTTCCAGTGAAGTGCACTTAGTTATGTAGTAGATTTTTCTGCGTATATACAGTCTATACACTATCTTAACTCGAGCGAGTAAAAAATATGGGCTTAATACTTTGTGATGTTTATGTTCCAATGTTAGGCGAGTATATCCCCGTGGCCAATATATTTAGGGGGAGTTTGGTTTACATGGGGGAAAGGGGCTTAGAAAGGGAAAGGAGGAGAAAAGAAAAGAATGACCTTGAATTGTTTCCTTATTTGGTTTGAATCCGAAAATAAAATAAATAAATATTTTTCAATAAATTATTTTGGGAAAATTATTATTTTTAGGATCGATATAAGATATAGTTACATGTAGGTGGAAAGTGAGTTGGTATATGAGAGAGAAAGGGAAAACAAATACCTTGGGAGGGATGGAGAATGAGAGTGGAGGAGTATTGGGTAAACCCAAAACCTAAAATGGTGAAAGGGAATCATTGTTTTTATAAAACAAACATCATCAAAGGGAATAGATCTAGTTGTTTCCCTTTATTATCCCTAACCAAACAGCCCCTTAGGGTGACTTGAAAAATATATTCTCACTTCAAGTTCTCAGCAACCTATTTTAATCTTCTTATTGAAGGACATGAGCAAATATATTGTATTTACATCCATTGTATCGGCTATAATTATTCTTAGTAATTTAACTAATGTTTGAAGAGCCACAAATTTCTTGAGATGGGAGATTTGGACCGATAATGGAGTAGCAGACTTAACAAAGAGTAGGATATCTTGTAGCTCATTAAAATAGTGAGGAACATAAATGCATCTCTAAATTTCTCCAAATAGTCATATGATCTTTGTCCTTAAATCTTGTATTATTCTTCTTGGTCAAATAATATACCTGGCAAGCTCTTGGCATTGGTAATCTGTTAATGTTCGTATAAATTAGTCCTCAAAGCGTCAACCAAAATTTTCTGTTTGGCATTTCTGAATGCTGTTCTGGTTTAGTAGTTTACAGTAGTATATACTATTAATTGGTTGTGTTATCGAATTTTAAATTGAATACAACATGCAGTTCAAGATACTTTGATGCAATCTTCTTTGATGCCTATTTATACGTGAGAAAAATGATTGATTTATTGAGTTTGGCCAATTTGTGTTTTCACATATTGATTCAAATTTTTTTGTACATGCAGGGTTCTCGCTATTTTTATCTTTTATGATAGATAAATTACACCATTATATAAGGGAACTTCGTCTGCTTAGAAAAACNTTGAGGTATTGTGTGATGAGCTTTATATTGCCAATCTAGTTTCAGTTATTTTTATTAGATTATTCGCTTTGTTTATCGATACGGGTAGTTTTGCTGATCTTAGTCTGCTGTTTCATGTTTGTTTTACCCAACAATAAGAGATTTCGTAAGGGCAAAATTACCACATTTTAGGAAGATGCAAATAAAAAGTTTCTGATGTGTGGGGTTGTAGGCTTGCAAGTTGACGTCTGGTATAATCCCCCAGTGTGCAACTTTTTGTCCTAAATAGCAATTATGTTGTGGTATTTTGTTCCTCGCATATTTAAATTTGTGGTACTTGATTCATGTTTTCTTTAACAATGGAACAATATATTGATTGCTACTCCACCTCTCTTTATAGGACTCCGGCCAGCAGCAATGCCAAAAGATAGAGACAATATAAACCAACTCTTTTATTCTCCCCAAATGTATTAAAGCCACAAGTAAAAGCCAGAGAGCTTGAAACAAACCGTGACATTGTCAACTAGATAGTGAACCCAATTGGACAAGTTTTGTGGCCAATGATTTATTTCCCCTGGTAGCTCAAGTTTGTCAATACTCGATACATATTATTTACCTTTACATCCAGTTGGTATATACAATGTTATCTTCTAGCTATTGATTGTCTTATTCACAGCCTCTTGTAAATTTTTAACATGATGATCACCTTGACAGATTTACACGAAATAGTACCTATATTAGTGATAGAGGGAGGGAACTAGGAAAGATATCGAATAATAATATGATGTCCTACCGATACTGGAGCCTTGTGCCCCAGGCCCCCAGTACATCCTACACTTCTCTTCATAATCTGATGTGATTATTTTTGTCATATAGTATATGTTTTTGCTGTTGCTAGTGTGAAATAGGTTTGATCTTTGGGGTACAGTAACTACAGGTCCGGCAGATTTATTCAATTCTATGGCCCCGTCATANAAAACCCTTTGAGGTATTGTGTGATGAGCTTTATATTGCCAATCTAGTTTCAGTTATTTTTATTAGATTATTCGCTTTGTTTATCGATACGGGTAGTTTTGCTGATCTTAGTCTGCTGTTTCATGTTTGTTTTACCCAACAATAAGAGATTTCGTAAGGGCAAAATTACCACATTTTAGGAAGATGCAAATAAAAAGTTTCTGATGTGTGGGGTTGTAGGCTTGCAAGTTGACGTCTGGTATAATCCCCCAGTGTGCAACTTTTTGTCCTAAATAGCAATTATGTTGTGGTATTTTGTTCCTCGCATATTTAAATTTGTGGTACTTGATTCATGTTTTCTTTAACAATGGAACAATATATTGATTGCTACTCCACCTCTCTTTATAGGACTCCGGCCAGCAGCAATGCCAAAAGATAGAGACAATATAAACCAACTCTTTTATTCTCCCCAAATGTATTAAAGCCACAAGTAAAAGCCAGAGAGCTTGAAACAAACCGTGACATTGTCAACTAGATAGTGAACCCAATTGGACAAGTTTTGTGGCCAATGATTTATTTCCCCTGGTAGCTCAAGTTTGTCAATACTCGATACATATTATTTACCTTTACATCCAGTTGGTATATACAATGTTATCTTCTAGCTATTGATTGTCTTATTCACAGCCTCTTGTAAATTTTTAACATGATGATCACCTTGACAGATTTACACGAAATAGTACCTATATTAGTGATAGAGGGAGGGAACTAGGAAATATATCGAATAATAATATGATGTCCTACCGATACTGGAGCCTTGTGCCCCAGGCCCCCAGTACATCCTACACTTCTCTTCATAATCTGATGTGATTATTTTTGTCATATAGTATATGTTTTTGCTGTTGCTAGTGTGAAATAGGTTTGATCTTTGGGGTATAGTAACTATAGGTCCGGCAGATTTATTCAATTCTATGGCCCCGTCATATTTTGACAATTAGCCCCACCTTTTTCTAAATAGCACCCTCGTTATTGCTTGTATTCCACAACTCAAGCCTTCACATTGATATCTTCATCTTCTTGTTTATTTTAATTAAAGCAAACTATTAATGGCAAAAACTTTAGTGATCTCTAGCACCAAAGTATCCCTATTCCTATTTTACTAGCCATTTTTTTTACATCACCACAATCCAAACTAGGCGACCTAATGAACCACACACCTAAGTGTAAGTCCAATAAACCAGTTATTAAGAACGAAAGTAAAAAATGTGTGATTATGGACTTCCTTCACTACTTACTTTAATTAATAAAATATTAAATAAGTAGCGAGTATAAGAAATATTGGAGATGAAAATAGCTATTTACGTTCGAAGTTATTAAAGGTCAACTTTTATAATATATTTAAGGAGTGAATTAAGAGATTATGGACTTGCTCTAACAGCTTATTTCTCTGATTTCGCACCACTAGGGGAATATGCCAGTTTTCAATCCTCTAGTGTTGGCAAGTCCCAACTCCCACGTCTCTCTAACATTACTATCAAATAGAGTATTATACTAGAAAATGTATTTGTCTTTAGAATTTAGATGCATTATTATTAGCTCAAGAGAAAAAGAAAGACTACGAAAAAGTAATGGTCACCAAAATATGCATTAGTTAGGTATTTCATCTTTCTTACGCCAGTTGAGGCTTTTACTCAAGAGGGTGCTCTGACGGGGTAAATATTGCTTATTTTATAGAATACTTAATTAATTTATTTAAGAGTGCTTATTACATGTATAATTAAATATGTTCGATTTGAATTTGTTTTTTCAAAATTATATGGTATATTACATACATTATATATTAAAGTAGTAAATTGCGATTTTAGTTCCTTTAGGACTCCTTGTACATGGCGGATTTATTTATTGATTGTATACTTGAGTATTAACAACTTCGGATGTAATATAAGTACTGCGTACAGAGTTATAGATTGTATAGTCTAGTCGACCAAATACGATTAAGCAGCGGGACTGTGACGGAACGAAGAGCATAAACAAGAGATAAATCCTCTTGTCCCAGACTTGTATTAAAAATATTGTCAATGCCTCAAAAACTAGTACAACCCTCTTGTCCCCAGACTTATATTAAAAATATTCTCAATGCCTCAAATTCTAGTACAACTGAAACCTAAATAGGACAAGGAATAAACTATTAAAGGAAATAAGGATCATCTTCCCTCACACATAGGATTTGACCAGATCATCATATTCCATGATTTATTGGATTTGATTTCACCTCATCTACTCATTTATTTATTAATATTCTGCATTTAATAAAAGATCATATAATATTGATATGGCCTATTCTTCAGCAATCATCATATATCCTTTCCTGATTTTCTGGGATGTCTCTTGTAAACTAGAATTGGTTGTGGGTCTTGTTCCTCTGTAGTCTGACCCGAATTTGTAACAATACTTCCNGGGCCTTGCTCCTCTGCAGTCTGACTCGAATTTGTAACAATACCTCTCTGTTGAGAAGAAGCCTTGTCCTCAAGGCTGTTGAAGGAAATTTGTGTACAAAGTCTGCTCGGTCCACCCAAATAGCCTCATCAGAATTGCGCCCCTGCCATTGCACAAGAAGCTGAGAAACAAGATTCGAACCGTGTTGCACCATGCAAGTGGCAAGAATAGCAGCAGGTTCAAAATCATTTGTTATTGGTGCCCTCAAGGCCGGAGGCAAACTAGATGTCGGAGAATGCCCTTCAACGGCTGGCTTAAACTGTGACACATGAAATACAGGGTGAATGCGACTATCCAGAGGAAGTTTTAGACGATAAGCTACAGTGCCTAATCGCCCCAAAATCTCAAAGGGGTCGTAATAGCGAGAAGACAACTTAGTATGAACACGATGGAAAGTGTTTGTTGTCGATGAGGCCGAATCTTGAGGAACACCATATCACCCACTTCAAAAACCACATCACGCATGTGTGCATTAGCTGCCTTTGTCATGCGTTGTTGAGCTCTCTGTAAATGGTATTTCAACGGTTTAATCACCTCATCTCTGTCTTGCAATTGGTCCGACAAAGCCTGAACTCGACATTCTCCAGGAAGAAAGTGCAGTAATGAGGGTGTGGTACGACCATATACCACTTGAAAAGGAGTTGTGTTGGCAGAAATATGATAGGATGAATTATACCAGTATTCCGCCCAAGTGATATATTTGGCCCAAATGCGAGGTTGCTCTGAACAAAAGCA
>QRFB01006361.1:15191-37794 GCA_008931105.1 Oenanthe javanica | reverse complement strand
CCTATAGCAGTCTTCACATTTAGTTCCTTTTAGTATAAGTAGTTCATGAACTATAACAGAGAGGTAAATAGATGGTTGCTATATGTTCTACGACCCGTTTCTCCAATGGATTTTCTGTGCCTATCCATCTCTTCACTTGATCATAGCTTTGAGGATTTTATTTGTTGAAACTAACTTTTTACTCATATCTGTAGTTGATCAGACTTTCCTGAAATGAGTTTATTTTAACAGTTTTTCTAATGTGTGCCCATGGGTACACATTAAAAATTTAGTTGTCAAATTTTGATTGGTTTTCTAGTCATTAATAATGTGTATGCACAAAAATCCTCACCAATAAAAATGAACCAACTCAACAAAAGTGATAAAAAGTTAGTGCTTAGAGTGTGCCCATGGGCACACACTAGAAAGGCCAAACTAAGGGGATCAAAGGCCAAACTAAAAGTTTCTTGTTACTCCTATTCTCTTATTGATGATGTCTTTTACTATTAGAGTAGACTTTTTTACTTGTAATACAATTGGTGTTTTTAACTTATTTCATCCTCCCCTCCACTCATTGTTTCCACTAAATCCCTTCCAAAACTTGTTGTGTGTTACTTTTGCTTGAATGGTGTTGCAGTCATACTTATATAACTACCTTCAAGGGAAGCAATCATATATCTGTGTAATTTTTTTTCCATTTCTGGTTACTTGTTTGCTCATGTAACCGTTTAATTTTAGGGAGATTTCCATGCTGGTTTAAACTTTGCGGCAGTTATGGAGGCCCCAGTAATATTTATTTGCAGGAACAATGGATGGGCCATCAGCACCCCTGTTGCAGACCAGTTTAGANCAAGACCCTGTTGCTAGGTTTAGGAAATATATTGAAAGGAAAGGTTGGTGGAGCACTGAGGCAGACTCAGAACTTCGCACCAACACTAGGAAGCAGGTAAAATCTTGCATCACAGATTGAACATTTTCCTAAAATAGAGGGGGATTATTTTCTCTTTTCCTTTTGCCTGTGTTGCTTGGACATATATTGAGCATTTTTTTAGTTGAAATAGTATATGTCATAATCCCTCAAGTTATTCGCAAGCGTTTGGGCATATGGAATCCGTTTAAAAATATTATAATTTAGCAGTAGGAAATAACATCGCAACTAAAAATAGTATTGGCAATTTTTGATGATAACATGTTATTTTGTAGTTTGTACATAAAATACATATCTACAATAAACAAATTTTACAGAGACCCCTGTATAACATTGAGGGCATCAAGGCAAACGGGGTGTAAAATTGATCTTCTCAAAAATTGGCATTTACAAGCCTAATTCACCTATGTGATATGTAAGTCGACAAGTTTAGATTCTAAGAGAGAATATAGGAGTATACAACCATAATTTTGATAAAATGTTGATCCTCGTATGTAAAGGAAAACAAAGGCTGAAGTACTACATGATAACAAAAATATAAAGGCTAGATGCTACATGACTTGTGATAAGAGATTAGATACTACTCTCACATATGGATTCATTGTACCCTTGGCCACTGTGGCCACTGGGTGTTTCATTCAGCATATTGTACTACTGTACCTGTTGAGTACCTTATTTGCACATTTAAACTTAAATTACCAAAAGCATGTCAGATGGAGTTCTCGATCTGAGCAGGTACTTGGTTAACATATATTTGACAAAGTTTCGGACTTGTAATTGTTACATGATGATTACAGATAGCAGAGGCAATACAAGTTGCAGAAAAAAGTGAGAAACCCCCAGTTGCAGAGATTTTTCGAGATGTATACGATGTTGTCCCATCCAACCTCAGTGAACAAGAGGAGTTACTGAGAGAAACTATCAGTAGACATTCAAAAGATTACCCCTCTGATGTTCCTGTTTAAAATTCAAATTATTGATGTAACTAACAAAGCCTATTGAATAGATGTAAATCAGAATAAGGAGTTGTCATATTTCGCTGACCATTCTGTGTGTTTGTTGCTATGAAGTATGAACTAGTCAAATACTAGTAATCCAAATTAAGACAATTTTAGATCATATTCTATAGCGGTTTTTTTCCCAATCTTTTTTACATAGTTCTGCACCATGTAGTGCTTGCTGAACGTGACTTTATTTTTTCACAGCATTACTTTGCTTAGCCTCGCTTTCTTGACCGGTTAGAATGAATGAATTTGAAAAGAATTCAATGAAATTTGAATTATATTATGGATAAATTTCTAAAAATTTCATTCAATAAGTCAGATTTGTGAGGGAATACTTATACTCCATTATCTCCTTTCTCAATTCTTAGCAAAAAAAATTCCACACAAACATTTTTTTTTAATCTTCCCTTCTACCGACATAAATTTTCTTTATTTTAATTCATTCAATTCCATTCTTTTCTTCTCGACCAAACACAATCTTACTAAGGTATTTCAGTTTTTATAAAACAAAGTTACAATTAAAAAAAGTAAAAAAATGTTATTGTTTCATTCATCACTATATAACTAATATTATTACATAATTATTTTTAATAAATTGATTCATTTAGGGGTCGAATGTGTCTGGTTCAACAACTTTTGAGCTAGACAAAATAACTTGAAAATTAGCAAACTAACTTTAAAGATTGGTGATGAAAAAGTGTAATGATAAGAATTTTATCCTCCATCGTTCCGGACGTGAATTCGAATCTCGTAAAAAAAGCTTGAAGATACATAATCGTATCAAACCAAACACATTTATTTTAATTATCATGGGACCAATGGTTGTAACTTAAATCCAAGAAAATGAAGGAAACAAACAAGACTTGAATAATAATAATAATTCGATAACAATGGAACTTGAAATGAGAATGGGTAAGTTGTCATATTCTGATGCAGATTGAAAAATTGGAAATCAAACAGGGCCACCCACCTTTATCACGAGATAACCATGAAATTTCATTTTTCAGATTGTAACAAAACAATGAAACCCTAAGATTCCAAAAATCTCAAGATGATCTGTAATATGTTTCAATTACCAAAGAAACGAACGAAGCATATTCGAGATTTAATTAGTCTACCAGGAAGCTTTCTTTATGCCCATCAAAGCACCCCGAGACGCTAATCCACGAAATACAATACGAGACATTCGAAAAAACTGATACACGGACCTAGCCCGACCCGTGTACACACACCGGTTTCTGACCCGGGAAAACGAGCTATTTCTCGGCAACTTGGAGAGCTTGTAGCGATGCTTGTCACGCATCTCGATAGAGACATCTGGATCTTTACAAAAGGCTTTGTGAAGCTTTCGCCGCAATTCGTACTTATCCGCCAGCATTCTCCGTTTGTCATCTTGTATGTTTCGCTGCAGGAGTGTCGTAGACGACATGCCATGAAATTGGCCAGGAAAAGGAACAGGCGAGTGAGAGATGTTGGTGACTCGTTTAACGAGTGAACTCGCGAGCTGAAGAGACATGATTTGAGAGAGAGAGAGAGAGTGATGAAATGAAGAATACTTGGGGAATACTTGTGTGTAATAGAGTACGCTTCTAGGGTTAATCTGTATCGTTAGATTAAATATTATCCAACGCTGATTAATGGGGTTTTCGATTTATTAATTATCTATTTTCTTTTTAAATTTATATAGAATCCTATTTTCTGTTATTATTCTTTTATTGATTATATTTGGGAACCAACTTAACACATGGTGATTAAATTATTTTACCTTATTTTTTATTATAAAATAGGCCGCAAAACTTTACATGAAAAATATACAAAAAATAATATCATAGTACAACAGGAAATATATATTATAATTGAAGAAATTACGATAAGGATTCCATATTTCAATCTATTTATTATCATTAATTTAATTTAATTTAATTTTATATTTATAAAGATAGTAATATGAATTTTAAGAGAATATTTAATTTAATGAAAAATTTGGTTGAACAGTAGTTGGTTCAATTTGACAATTTAGCAAAGTTTGTAGGTTATTGCAGTAGAAAATAAGTTTATTGATTAAATCGACAACCCCCCATGCAAAATAAAATTTGTATTTTAATCTATTTGGAACCAAGACAACAGAAAACAGCTTTACACTTTGAACACCGGATTATTAAAACAAAGCTGATTATTCAGAGGGAAATAGTCCTCAAAAGCATATTGATACTTCTATGCTGTGATTTGTAAACTGGATGAAATACAGGAAACCAGTTTCAAGTGTTTACAGTAACAAATAGTGAGAAGCAAGTTTACTACTTTACAGAGTCAAAGAAAATGAAGATGGAGAGAAAGCTGACTTTTTAACATAATTACAAAGCCGAAGCATTCTCGCTTAGAGATTCTTTAACTGCCTTCAGGAGAGAAGGCATCAATTTCTGATTTGTAACAATTATACCTGTGTCAAGATCAAGATACCTTCCCTTGGAAAAGTCTAGAGGGTTCCCTGCAGCATCTGATACAACTCCCCCAGCTTCTGCAAATATCACGTAGTACATGGCTTATTATCTAGGTCCATACGATTGTTGCACNGTTTTGGTTAATATCCAACACTTCATGTTAATGAATAGAAGAGAAAACGGTTCTAAATTTTGTACCTGTAACAACACTGTATCCAGCAGCATGGTCCCAAATTTTTTCACGGTAACCTTTATTTGGGAAGCGCAAATATATTGCTCCATCTCCTCTGGAGAGAGCACCATATTTAGCTTGACTATCAATCCTGACAGGTGGTGCTTTGACACCCAGTTTCTGTTATTCATACAAAATTGGGTCACTTCTCCAAATTAGCAGATCAGAAAGCTGTTTGATGCACATGCGAACACAAACAAACATACACATCGTAGTACCTTTGCAATGGAGCTGGACAAGTCATGGGAGGAGTGTGCTGCTTCATATGATTCAAAGAATGATGCATCCTCCGGATTTTCAGTAGCACTCACATGGACCTGAGAAGCAAACAATGTCATAGATGCACATTATCCATCACTTACAAATGCTAGATAAAAATAGAGTTGAGAATCAACCTTTACAGGTGGGGACCCATCAAGAGACTGCATATAAGTTCCACTGCCAAATTGGGCCGAGAAAAGGCAACCAACTTTTTCATGAGGTTCTTTGCGGTTAACAGATCCCAGAGGAAGATTTGGACATGCTAAAACACCCAATACAACTTTCCCTTCATCTAGCAAACCTAAAGCTATTGCATATTGATCCCCCCTTACAAACCTGCATCAGGTGATCATAATACTACCCAATCATGCAGGAAACTGTAAACAAAAAGTATTGTAATTGTGCAAGTGCATGAACGAAGGTGTGAGCATGTCTCTATATATCACCAGTGGGAAGCAGGATTAGGTCCAGATTATGTCAAAGGTTCTTGAGCTGTCCTTTAAAAGTGATTGTGAGGGTTTCCTGTCTGGTTATTTGCTATTTTCCATACTAGCTCCTCTCACGTGCACTTTCAAATTCGAATAATCGGTCCATTTATTATTGAAGCGGTCTGCATGTGATTTAGAGTTCTCTGGGGTTCTTGGGATTTGACTTCAGGCCTCTGAGCCTTGTTTTTGGGTTGCACTTTTTCTTTTTTCCTTTCCCCTTCTTGTATAATGTTTGTATTTTGGCAACTCTCTCCTGCTCTATGCTAAAGACCGNCATATTGATCCCCCCTTACAAACCTGCATCAGGTGATCATAATACTACCCAATCATGCAGGAAACTGTAAACAAAAAGTATTGTAATTGTGCAAGTGCATGAACGAAGGTGTGAGCATGTCTCTATATATCACCAGTGGGAAGCAGGATTAGGTCCAGATTATGTCAAAGGTTCTTGAGCTGTCCTTTAAAAGTGATTGTGAGGGTTTCCTGTCTGGTTATTTGCTATTTTCCATACTAGCTCCTCTCACATGCACTTTCAAATTCGAATAATCGGTCCATTTATTATTGAAGCGGTCTGCATGTGATTTAGAGTTCTCTGGGGTTCTTGGGATTTGACTTCAGGCCTCTGAGCCTTGTTTTTGGGTTGCACTTTTTCTTTTTTCCTTTACCCTTCTTGTATAATGTTTGTATTTTGGCAACTCTCTCCTGCTCTATGCTAAAGACCGAGTTAGTTTGTTTTCTTACTTTTGAAGCTCTTTGCTAATGGGATTTATCCATTTATACTTTTACAAACACGTAACTTAGTGCACAGAAATAGAGGGGGTATTAACATATAGTTGACCTATATTAATAACTGAACCAGTTAAAAGGTTTCACGATTAATTACATTGCAAAGAAATAGTTACAGTGCAGGAAGAATAGGTAGTAACATTAAGGTAAGGAAACATTATTCCGCCCACAATATATAAATGAAAAATCTTACAAAATTAGTACATAAACAAATAAATTTCTTATTCTTCAATATCTTGATTTTTGTTCTTCCACTACTAGATTATTCTCATACATTTGAATTATTTTATTCACATCTGTGAAATACCATCCATCTATGAAGTTCTGAAATAACAAAGTTTGTAGTTTGAAATGGTTTATAATATTCACTAATATATATCACAACTGAATTTTGGGATTCCAAACAGGTCCTACATTGAAATACATATAGGATCTTTTTTCTGCAGGAACAAAGTAATAGTTTGTGCATTCTAATGAAATCGGGGTACTGAGCAATGAAATTGGTAATTTTTTGAATTCCAGAAAAAATTAATGGCCCAGTTCTAGTAAACTTACCCTTTAGTACCATCAATTGGATCCAAAACCCAATGGCGTCCACGAGGGCCTCCTTCAGACTTACCATTGTCAATGGCTCTGAGCACATCTTCTTCCGTTAAGGGAGACACGTCATATGTTCCATCGGTGGTGAGAGTATCATTCACAAGCTCTGTGATTCGTTGGAGTGTTTCTTTCCCTTCTGCCTTGCGGAGGTCTCCAGCGTCCTGAAATATTTAGAGATTTAACAGACACTCACATACAAAGAAGAAAAGTAGATTCAATATCTGGAAGAAAAGAATAAACTCATTAACAGATTTTGAAGCAGCTACNCATGAGAATTGGGACCGACCTTTATAATGCCAAGATTAGCTAAGGTTGAGACATTTTGGCTGGGTTTTTTGCCTCCAAGTGCACTATGTACTCACAAGCAAAACCCCAGCCAAAATGTCCCTAGCCCTATCCGATCTTAATATTTTTAGGTTTGGCCTCAATTTACATGCTCTAAGCACCAACAGTAACTTTATGGCTCTCAAGGTAATGCTTGACCTACTAGTGTCAAAAACAATATTATAAAACACCACCCCAACCCCAACCCCCCCATCCCTCTTTTCTTGCCATTCCAAATTCATACCCCTAAGAATTTACTATCTCGAAAGAGCCTTTTGACATCGGCGGTAGCACCTTTAATATGATAATAAGCACCAGCATATTCCATCCATCCACTACATAGAAGTTTTAGTACACTTGCTAGTGCTTAATGAAGAGGTTCGAAAATCAATCACAAGTTACTTTGATTGCAAGTGCCATATATTCAAACCCTTCACTGTAGACATGTGGTACCTTTAATTTATATTAATCAAAAATTAATACCGACCATATTTCATTANATCAGATTTAGAATGGACATCTGATTGCAACAGTGCCTTTTGTACCTTCTGCAGACAGAAACGTTAACCATAAACTGGTAAATAAATACTAACATCTCCAACTAGAACAGAATGGGTGTGAGTTAAGACTAAATTAAAATGCTCATATATATAATGTTAGNTAAAAAAAAACGGGCACCTCATTTTCCATTATAGGTCCTTTGTTTACATCATCTATTAGTAGTCAAACTTCGTATTTGATTTTGGCCAGCACAAGGTCTTGCATACAGCTAAACTCCCGTATTTAGACAATGTCAATAGTCAAATATATGCATNCAGAAACGTTAACCATAAACTGGTAAATAAATACTAACATCTCCAACTAGAACAGAATGGGTGTGAGTTAAGACTAAATTAAAATGCTCATATATATAATGTTAGGCAATGAAAAATTAACTTAAAAACTCTTTTCATAATATTATCCGCTAACCAGTTAGAGATGGACCGGAGAACAAAGGTCAGCGTCCTCCTATGGTCTATACTAATGTTTGATTGATACAAATTACAGGTAACATGTGTGTGCAATGAGGAGTTTCAAAATATAGGCATGTACAATTAAGATAACATCGAATTGAGTTTCGAACTTCACAATCACCAAACACTAGCCACAAATATCGAGTGTAACTAAACATTCTTGAAGCAATGAGATGGAATATACTGTCGGGGTGATGAGCTGACATGGAAACTTGTACAGTGCATCCGATTAACATATTAAATTCTGATGTCAAAAGGAGCTGCTTCCAGATTATAAATTTGTGAGGATATCATTTTGCAATGACAGTAAAAAAAAAAGGATTCACAGAGGTGGTTTTTAATGTTCTCTTTAACTTTATTAGGCCAATAATTAGATATAGAGTCACGAAATCACAGCTGCTTCCGAGACATGAGAATTGGGACCGACCTTTATAATGCCAAGATTAGCTAAGGTTGAGACATTTTGGCTGGGTTTTTTGCCTCCAAGTGCACTATGTACTCACAAGCAAAACCCCAGCCAAAATGTCCCTAGCCCTATCCGATCTTAATATTTTTAGGTTTGGCCTCAATTTACATGCTCTAAGCACCAACAGTAACTTTATGGCTCTCAAGGTAATGCTTGACCTACTAGTGTCAAAAACAATATTATAAAACACCACCCCAACCCCAACCCCCCCGTCCCTCTTTTCTTGCCATTCCAAATTCATACCCCTAAGAATTTACTATCTCTAAAGAGCCTTTTGACATCGGCAGTAGCACCTTTAATATGATAATAAGCACCAGCATATTCCATCCATCCACTACATAGAAGTTTTAGTACACTTGCTAGTGCTTAATGAAGAGGTTCGAAAATCAATCACAAGTTACTTTGATTGCAAGTGCCATATATTCAAACCCTTCACTGTAGACATGTGGTACCTTTAATTTATATTAATCAAAAATTAATACGGACCATATTTCATTAAAAAAAAACGGGCACCTCATTTTCCATTATAGGTCCTTTGTTTACATCATCTATTAGTAGTCAAACTTCGTATTTGATTTTGGCCAGCACAAGGTCTTGCATACAGCTAAACTCCCGTATTTAGACAATGTCAATAGTCAAATATATGCATGATGCATGTATTGCTGCGAATGTGGTCTATTTAACAAGATACCCCAACCAATTCAGTTAAAAGATGTTGTTAATACACTCACCATACACAATTTAGTGCATAACATGATTGCACTATTTCATGTTTAAATGAAAGAAACCCACAGTTCTAAACACACTTTAATCACTTCCGAAATATAAATTATCATCTGGGTATATCTTATAAACACAAAAACCCAAAAAAACTCACAGACATTTCATCAAACAGGTTGTGTGCGTATAAAAAAAGANTGATGCATGTATTGCTGCGAATGTGGTCTATTTAACAAGATACCCCAACCAATTCAGTTAAAAGGTGTTGTTAATACACTCACCATACACAATTTAGTGCATAACATGATTGCACTATTTCATGTTTAAAATGAAAAAAACCCACAGTTCTAAACACACTTTAATCACTTTCGAAAAATAAATTATCATCTGGGTTTATCTTATAAACACAAAAACCCAAAAAAACTCTCACAGACATTTCATCAAACAGGTTGTGTGCGTATAAAAAAAGACAAAAACATAACCTGACAAAGGCGAGCAGCAAGAGCTGCAGCTTTGGTTGCAGCGGCGAGCTCCTTGTCGTAAGACATGGACCTAATTGAAGAAGAAAAGATTGGTTTAATTGAGGTTCTTTTGAGGAGGAAAGAAATAGTGTATTTTGGAGAAAGGGTTCTTGNCATGAGAATTGGGACCGACCTTTATAATGCCAAGATTAGCTAAGGTTGAGACATTTTGGCTGGGGTTTTTGCCTCCAAGTGCACTATGTACTCACAAGCCCTATCCGATCTTAATATTTTTAGGGTTGGCCTCAATTTACATGCTCTGAGCACCAACAGTAACTTTATGGCTCTCAAGGTAATGCTTGACCTAGTAGTGTCAAAAACAATATTATAAAACACCACCCCAACCCCAACCCCCCCATCCCTCTTTTCTTGCCATTCCAAATTCATACCCCTAAGAATTTACTATCTCGAAAGAGCCTTTTGACATCGGCGGTAGCACCTTTAATATGATAATAAGCACCAGCATATTCCATCCATCCACTACATAGAAGTTTTAGTACACTTGCTAGTGCTTAATGAAGAGGTTCGAAAATCAATCACAAGTTACTTTGATTGCAAGTGCCATATATTCAAACCCTTCACTGTAGACATGTGGTACCTTTAATTTATATTAATCAAAAATTAATACCGACCATATTTCATTAAAAAAAAAACGGGCACCTCATTTTCCATTATAGGTCCTTTGTTTACATCATCTATTAGTAGTCAAACTTCGTATTTGATTTTGGCCAGCACAAGGTCTTGCATACAGCTAAATTCCCGTATTTAGACAATGTCAATAGTCAAATATATGCATGATGCATGTATTGCTGCGAATGTGGTCTATTTAACAAGATACCCCAACCAATTCAGTTAAAAGGTGTTGTTAATACACTCACCATACACAATTTAGTGCATAACATGATTGCACTATTTCATGTTTAAAATGAAAAAAACCCACAGTTCTAAACACACTTTAATCACTTTCGAAAAATAAATTATCATCTGGGTTTATCTTATAAACACAAAAACCCAAAAAAACTCTCACAGACATTTCATCAAACAGGTTGTGTGCGTATAAAAAAAGGCAAAAACATAACCTGACAAAGGCGAGCAGCAAGAGCTGCAGCTTTGGTTGCAGCGGCGAGCTCCTTGTCGTAAGACATGGACCTAATTGAAGAAGAAAAGATTGGTTTAATTGAGGTTCTTTTGAGGAGGAAAGAAATAGTGTATTTTGGAGAAAGGGTTCTTGAAGGTATTCGAGTGAGTGAACTCAGTGAGTCTGTTAATAACATGCAGCCCATCTTACTCGCCTCAGTTATGACAATCAACTACCGTAACTACCTGTCCAAATGCAGGCCCATTAACTAATTATTTTTTATTTAAAATTTATTTTTCCAATATGTTGTTCAATTATTTTCTTTTTTACCAATTTAAATAAAATCTGTTTTAACTTTGTTAAATTAATTATTTCAAAAAAAAAAACTTTGTTAAATTAATAAATTTATTATATTGTTGCTCCAAGGCCAAGCCTACAATGATAACATGTTCAATGTTGTAAGAAGAATAGTAGTAGTGCATTGTGCATGATCTTATCTTTACTCCTTCGGGTGTCTATGGAGCATTATTTATAAATATTTAAAAAAAATCTGATATGTATTAAACTAATTAATCATTTTAATGTCCATCTCATTATAAAATTTGACGATTTTACCTTCAAGTAATAAAAATATCACCAACCAGGACCACCATTCACCCACCAACCACGATACAACTAATGTACATCATGATGATATTTCCTTCGTGTTATCGATCTTGTCTCAATTAGATTTTTTAAAATTAAATTAATTAATTTTGATCAATAAATAAAATATAATATTATATAATATATATTTTTAAAAATATTATCATAACAAAATTTAATTATTCTGTTTTATAAATCAATTTATAAAATTATAAATTAATATTTTTTAATTGTTAATCAAAACTAAATTAATTTGATTTTAAAAAATTAAACTGAGAAAAAATTTATGAGACGTAAGAGTAGTGTATAACTATAAATATATTTTAATGTACTTCAATTATAAACATACAAGTTTTTGTAATTTATTTCAAGCTAGGCCCATAATTTTATTTTCCATTTTACCAATTGTTCGAAATAGATAATCTTTATGAGTGTGGTCTTTGGGAGTTGGGACCATGTTCACTTTATTGACATAATTTGAATAACATTAAACCAATGTGTTAAACTGTGAAAGTATGTGAAATATTATGGAAATTTGTTAACTCGCTCTGTTTATAAAATATTGAAAGATAATTTGATCACAAGAAAAAGATACTATTTAATAAAAAAGTGATAAATATTTACGTTAAAGACACATATTAAAAAATTGGATTAAATTTTTTGATCCAACCTGATTTCAAAAAAATTTAAACAATTCGACTAATAAATCAGGTTCTGGCTCACTCCGGTCAAACTTACGGACGAGTCCTATTCTATCTTTTTAAGTGAAGTTCAATCCATCCGCACAAAAACACGGGTTTTTAAAAATTCGGTTTTTCAAAAAAATCTTTGCCAAGCCCGGTCCGAATTAAAATATGATTTTTTTATAAGAGATACATTCTCATAAGAAAAAAAAAGATATCCAGGAAATGAAAATTTTTTCATTCAAAAAAATTTATCATCTAACCAAAAGATATGCAAAAATATCTCTGGATATTTAGATAATAATACTTTAATATCTGAAAAGAGAACACCTGCAACAAAATTTCAATAAAATTAATTTTGCACTTAAGAAAAAGAAAAATACGACAAACAAATAAATATCAAGTAAATATAATAATATTTTTTTTAAAATAATGTATGAAATTACAAAATAAAATCTAACCAAATGGGATCCCTTTCACTAGACACCTAAATAAATAATATATAATTAATAATATACATATTTTAAGTAAAAATATATTATAAATATCTTTCATCTAATATAAATATAATATTATAAAAATGGATTATAGCTAAAAATGAGTAAATTAAGGTAATAATGATTGCCATTTATTGGAAATATATGTAATTTATTTAAATAATATCCAATAATTGATTTAATGAATGGATGTATAACTCGTATATAAAAACAAAATTCAATCTTACACATCAATCATTATATATGATAATATATTTAAATGACCATAAATTACATATACATACATAAAAAAAATGCCATGAAATGAAATGCTTTTATTAAATTCTTAAATCATTTAACAAAACAGAAGTAAAGTCTGGATGGGTTTCATCCTCTTTCCACCTACGATTAGCTACAGAACATGAATATCTCACTAGATAGTGAGATACCTATTCACAAATCATTTAACGAATCTAATAATCACATTTTGATTTTTAACATCAATGAGCTGCACTCTTAAACGACCCTTCCCAAGCATGACAAGCCAGAAAAAGAGCTGCGAATAGCTTCAATAACTTGTAGGCAGTCAAACTCAATCTCCACATTTGTTCGTTTCTGAGCTTTCACCCAACTTAAGATATAATAACTCAATCCCATAACTGAATGCATATTAGGTCCAACAACCCACCACACGTCAGTCCATAAAAAGCTAGCAATTTTAGGTATACATTAGTTATTGACTTGTCCTTATAAAGGGCCCAAATACACTTTATCTATTCGATGTGGGATGTTACAAACACCCCCTACCTTATTGGGTCGACGTCCTCGTCGAGTCTATGCACAAACTTACGGAACCCGAACAGTGCCTTAGCACTTCCGACCGGGCAAGGCTCTGATACCATTTATAATAACCCAAACCCATAACTGAATGCATACCAGATCCAACAACCTATCACATGTCAGCCCATAAAAAGCTAGCAATTTTAGGTATACATTAGTTATTGATTTGTTCTTATAAAGGACCCAAATACATTTTATCTATTCGACGTGGGATGTTACCAGAAATGTGATACGGTACATGCATGGCACGAGAAACAAACACATTACGTGACAAAAAAGTATAAAATCAATCAAATATATTAGAAGACTAGCTTTTGACCGGCTTATCTACCCTTAGAAGCTTCTTAACATTAGTCAAAATTATCCGCTAATTTGGATATATTAATTTTAATTACTTTAGCTCCATCCCTACTATAATATAATTAAATTAGGAAAATTTAGTTTGATGTGCAAATAATGTAATAATCAACCTAATTAAACAATCTACTAATACTGGTGACTCTCTTCGTTTAAACACAAATCCACGACGGAATCTATACTATATTATTAAAATTGAAAAAATAAATGTTTGGTTTGTCGTCGGTTTGGTCCTTTTGTGTCTCCCTCAACTCCAAATACACGTGAGTCTCCTACTCAATTACAAATATATTATTTTAATTAATAAACAACCATGTTTTAATTTTCCTCATTAGTCAACCTCTTTATTTTATTTAATATCATAATTTATTAATTAAATTTTATGAATATTAAAATATTATTATTATTTTATTTATATTAATTAAATTTTATTATTGTGCTCTATCCATATTATATATAATTTTATATTATATTACTGTAAACGAACTTCTTTTTTAATTAGAATATAGAGTTGTACTCACATCTAATAGTATGTTTCAATTTTCTCATCGCTCAAATACTTTAATTTATTTAAAATTACAATTTTATAATAAAAAAATTTAATATTAATATTAAAATTATATTAATATTTTATATATTAAAACATATTTTTTTATTTAAATTTTAATTAATATATTTTCAAATATATTAGAAACTCTTTTTATTAATAAAATTTTATTATTGTTTTGCACGAATTATTAATATATGTTAATTAATATAAATATATAACAATATATTAATGAGAATTTAAACACATAATATAAATATGATTAAAAAATAATTTATCCCATGCACAATATTACATAAAAAATATTAATAACATAAATAATCAAATTAAATATTTAATTCATTTAAAATATATTATTTATTATTTATTACTTTCTCCCGTACGTTTCCATGAGTTATAGGCTAGTAGTATTTATTTATGGACAGTAATATATGCATATTTTGCATACCGTTTTTGTTTTCATGTACGAGACTAAATTACCCTTATATCTTATATTAAATATTGAATTTTTTTATTAAATAGATACAATTTCTTCTTCTTTACTATACAATTTAATTTTATATTGTAATACAATTTAATTTATTACAATTACGTATTCGTACTAACTTTAGGAAAATCTTATCCATGCAGCGATTCAAAAGCATCTAATTTTTCAATTTAAACATATTTTAGAAGAAATGTCGGCATTGATATTGTTAGCGGCGTATGAAAAAAAAGAGATTTTAGGATCATAACAAATTAGTAAGTTGTAAATTATAATACACATATATATTTTGAAATTATTATTTGATTTTATAATATTTATAAATTTAATACTACTATTTTAGTTTAATATAATTTCGCTATATCAAATTTTATCATATGCAGTTCAGTCACCATAATGTAACTTTGAGTGAAAATTTTGTTTAGTAGTTTGATCAAAATGTATGGAGGGAAGATGATGAACCTTATATATCGATCGTTACATTTGCACACCTTAAAAGTTCAAACGTAATAATTTTATTAGCATGTTTTTATAATTTGCAATTTCAAAAATTACAAATACATAATTTTATTTTTAATATTTGTTATTATTGTTGCTTAATGTTCATAATAATTTTATTAATTATTTGATTTATGTTACAATTTATTTAAATCTACCAATTGACCAGTATAGGTGCAATTGAGTTTTAATAAATTAATTAATATTTATTCATTTAAAAATAAAATTAATAAGTATTTTTAAATAAATTTCTATAATATATTACAATTAAATATTTATTAAATATTTTTTGGGTTCGGTTAACCGTTCACCGGTTTTGGTTTTTTCGATTTTTTTCTAATTAAAATGTTTTATATAAATTTAATAATATTAAGATTGAAAATATTATAACATAAAAAAATAAATTTATAATTTATAATCACACAATTTCTATTATCTTAAAATTACAAGTGAGTTTATTTTCAAATTTCGAATTAAATACTATAATATTACTAGTATTAGAAATGATATGGAGACATTAAAATAAAAAAATAATAACTTCTATTAATAGCAAAAAGAATAAATAATATTGTTATTTTTATTATACCTAACTAAACTAGATTTTGTATAGTAAATAATATATTATATATATTCATATGATAATATTTAATTATATATATATAATATTATATAAACAGTTCGATTTTTCGGTTCGGTTATAATGATAAAACCGTAACCGTTATCAAACCGTTCCGTCGGTTTGGTTCGGTTATGATTTTTTTCGATTTCGGTTTTTTTCAATTTTTCGATCCGATTTCGGTTTTTCGGTTTTTTTCCTCCCCCTGATGGCTACTTAAATATCATAGTCTAGTCTAAAGTCAATGATTCATGAAAAAATAGTATTAAATCTATAGTACGACTCCTTGCGATATCATCATGGTACACTTTACAATGAATGTGTTATTAAAGATGAAAAAAGATATATATAATTATATATTATTACTACCTACGAGTCCACGATTTCTTGATCTAACAATATAAAAATAATAAGAAGAGAAATTATTACTTAGTATAAAAATAAAAACAAGAAGTATATTATATATATGACATATATATGTAAAAATTATATGAAAACCGTTTTTTTAAAGAACTTGGAAATTATATATGTTGGTGAACATATGATGCTAGCTGGTCAATTAAGTTGACTAGAAGAGAAATTGAGGGACAAACAAAATTAAAAAGACAAGATGATGTCCTTCTGGATCCTTTTTGAGCCCTAANGAGAAATTATTACTTAGTATAAAAATAAAAACAAGAAGTATATTATATATATGACATATATATGAAAAAATTATATGAAAACCGTTTTTTTAAAGAACTTGGAAATTATATATGTTGGTGAACATATGATGCTAGCTGGTCAATTAAGTTATTGACTAGAAGAGAAATTGAGGGACAAACAAAATTAAAAAGACAAGAAGATGTCCTTCTGGATCCTTTTTGAGCGCTAGNATTGAGATAATGAGATTCCATAAATTTCAGAGCCGACCCCCAATCTAGCTAGCTAGTAATTAAAACTTGACCATGACGAGGTTGACGACAAAAGCAAGTTTCTAATGTGTACATGTACGTGTGTGTGTGTGTGTATACAGTGATGATATTGAGCATTATAGGATTAGGATCCCAATTCGTATTGAGCATTATGATTTATGATCATCATCCCATGCGTTCTGTATCTGTAAACAGTGATGATATTGCACACCTTACCTTACATTATTACTTGTAATAATGCACAAATTAACCTAAATATCGACACCATTCTATATTTCAGTGTCAAGTAGTTATTTATTTTTAGTCTCTTTCTATTCAACTTTCATTATTTAAAATTGATGTTTCTAATGTATTCTTTGACTGTAACAACTAATTATTCGGGTCATTGGAACGATAAACAAGCATGAGTGGTGCACTCGATGATGCTAGTACTATCATCACTCTATGTTCAAAGGCAAATATAAGACCACTTGGACCACATTGATCTCTACATTTGAATGTTGACGTTTTCTTGGTTTGTTGATTGAAATACTTGTTATAACACATTAATTAGGATTTTTTTAACAGATTTTTTGAATTAAGTTTGTTAAAAATGGGGTTAACCTCCGTATGTACACAACAAATTGTAATTCTATTTAGCGTCCACAAGTCAAGAAGTTTGAATTATTATAAGACGCGACAATTTTTTTCTACAAATAAAATCAGAATATATGTCATCCTCCGTTTTTGCTTTCAGTAAGATAATTAACCCCCACTTTCGAATGATGTATTTGAATGTCTTTGATTTAAGACAATTACCCTGCTTTCGGCCCGTCTGATTTGGTTTGTGACATTCATATATCTTTGTATGCGTTGTAAATTGTAATATATACGCAGATGTTGGCTACTTGGTGGTTTGAATATTTTTTGTTGTGATACTTCTCTTTAATTATTCTCTCTTTATCATCTTTTTCCATATATTCCTGTGTGTCCTCTCTTTTCTTTCCCTTTATGCCATGGTGTTTGCGAGTAAGAAACTCAGAGAAACCAACTCACTTATCTCAGCTCTCCCCCCTTTTGCTGCCAAACAATGCTAAAGCTTCACATAAAATTGCCTAGCTTTTTACACTTTTGTTGCCACTCTTGACTCTCATGATCTCACTTTGACTCTAGATTCTAAATTGAGAACAATATATCCCTACAGAATATCTTGCCTGTGCCATTTATATTCATACTACCCATAACATATACAATATATCAATATATCTTTGCAACCCATTTCTTAGATTTGCAAAATAACCAAAACCCATCTATAGTTTCTCATTTCTCCATCAAAATTTATTTATATGTACATTCCTCTTCATTTCTCTAGTGAAAAAATCTGGAATGGTCATTCCACACTTTTTCATGTGCCCAATAAGCTTAGACTTGTTTAAAGATCCAGTGACTCTATCCACTGGCCAAACATATGAAAGGTCCAGCATAGAGAAATGGCTTGCCTCTGGCAATTTAATTTGTCCTGTCACAATGCAGAAGCTTCATGATCCATCACTCGTTCCGAATCACACTCTTCGACATTTGATCAACCAATGGCTTCTAAAGGGTCATTGTCTAGGAACATATGAGTCGAGTATGATTGCTCCCGGTTTTTCCTTAATTTCCATCAGACAGAAATTAGAGTCACGTGAGGCCAGTTTGGAAAACAAGCTTGACTTGCTATCAGATATCGAAAAGTTATCGGAAGAACATCCTGACAAGATCTACGGTTTGATCCAGTTAGGTCTATTCTCATTACTTCTAGAACTAGTTTTTGGAATAGCTGAAGAAAATTTGAAGTTTGTGGAGAAAATACTTGTATGTGCTATCAAGTTGTTACCATTTAGTGATGCAAGATCACTAAACATTCTTCAAGAAGAGTCTAAATTTGCCCGACTCGTGCTATTATTTGAACGAGGCAATCTTGTTATCAAGAAGAGCTTGTGCCAGCTGCTAGTGGAGGCACTCTCAACATCTTTGTATACCAAAGACCTTTGTATTGCTCTTGGGAAAGAACAACTACTTATGCGAGAAATAGTTAATCTTGTATTTCATGACAACAACAGTGCCTCTGAAGCTGGGATCAAATCAATATCAGCATTGTGTTGTTATGAACAAAATAAAGAGACTGCAGTACGTGTTGGCGTGATGAAAGGTCTTGTAACGTGCATTTCAAGGCCAAAAAGGCACGAAAAATCGATGGTATCGAAGGCAATGATAATAATCGAAGATTTGTTAGGACTAGAAAGTGCAAAAGAGGAACTAATGAATGATCCTAATGGTGTTAAAGCTCTTGTTAAGATGGTTTTCCGCATTTTGGATANAAAGAGGAACTAATGAATGATCCTAATGGTGTTAAAGCTCTTGTTAAGATGGTTTTCCGCATTTCGGATGATGAAAATTGTGAGAGTGCTCTTAATTCACTAATGGTTTTGTGTTACGATTTCAGGGCACGAGAAGAGGCTATTTGTGCTGGAGTTTTGACTCAGTTGCTGCTGCTTCTGCAGAGCCAATGTAATGAGAGGACTAAAACAAAAGCAACAATGCTGCTCAAGTTACTATCATCATACATGGTAAAGAGTGTATGAAGAAATTAATGGTGGGAATGACAGGTATAGTAAAAGCAAACAGAGGTGTCATTCCACAAGTAAATACTAAATATAGATCTGATAAATCAATAAAAATAGAAAGAGTGGAAGGGTGATTTAGCTTCATACGTTTTCTATATATGTCAAGTGTGCATGCTTGCAACTTTTACAAAGCAAATATTTAGTGTTACATGTATTCACTGGAAAAAAAATGGATTTGTTAATAAATTTATCCATATCAAATAGTAAATTTGGTCCATTCTTGTGGCTAATGATCGATGGTGATACGAGTTAGAATCATAAAATGAGTTACTGTATTAAATTTTTTGATGTACTATCTTTAGCTTATAATAGCCAATGGAGAACCATCAAAGAGAGGACCAGTAAACAATTTGAGCTCAAAAATATTTAAACCGAATATTATTGCTTTAAAATTCGACCAGATTTGTCTCCAGTTTACACGACCCTGTAGGCCTGTAGTAGCAAGCTTTGTATCTAGATCTAGATCTCCGAGTTAAGTACATTTTTTGGGCTTAGGTGGGAATGTGTATTGGGATAGGGTTGGTAAGGTGCTAATTTGTTATAAAAGAATGCGCCTGCTTCACTGTCACCAGTACCTCAACATAACAGACAACTATTTTTATCTCTGAGTCTCTGACCATACATTCCCCGTACGAAAAGAATGCGAGTAGTAAAATTGATAATCTACTAACATTTCAATTATTTTATTGATGACTACGTCGATTATTTCTGCTTGTCAAGTATTTGGTTAGAAATGACCGTTTATTTATAGCCACTGTTCAAATTAGAGCTCGAAATCATCTAGCTCAAAAGCTTCGGAATCCTNGAATATTATTGCTTTAAAATTCGACCAGATTTGTCTCCAGTTTACACGACCCTGTAGGCCTGTAGTAGCAAGCTTTGTATCTAGATCTAGATCTCCGAGTTAAGTACATTTTTTGGGCTTAGGTGGGAATGTATATTGGGATAGGGTTGGTAAGGTGCTAATTTGTTATAAAAGAATGTGCCTGCTTCACTGTCACCAGTACCTCAACATAACAGACAACTATTTTTATCTCTGACCATACATTCCCCGTACGAAAAGAATGCGAGTAGTAAAATTGATAATCTACTAACATTTCAATTATTTTATTGATGACTACGTCGATTATTTCTGCTCGTCAAGTATTTGGTTAGAAATGACCGTTTATTTATAGCCACTGTTCAAATTAGAGCTCGAAATCATCTAGCTCAAAAGCTTCGGAATCCTATTACCTATGAATCTCTGATGGGAAATCATATCCAAATTAAGTGGCTAGTTTGGGCTTTTCAAACATAACGCGAATGAAACATTTGTGTAACTAAGTAAGAGATCGAGTTTTTGAGTCTCACAAGTCACGAACATGATTATAATTAGTTAATGAAAAGCATGTGGCATATCTTGCCACAATTATGACTGTTTTCAAATTAAGAAAATAACATAAAAGAAAGTAAAAATAAAGAACAATCTTGGGCTTCAAAGGGAACATAATCTCCACGGGACACCCCAAGATGATCAGCCAGCGACAAGTCATCGATGTTTTCATGGTGATAAGATTTGCAGATGAAGTAGATGACTGTCTGAATGACAAGTCCAAAGAGTACCAACATAGACACTAACATAAGCCGAAGACATGCATACCACATTTCCCCCCAACAAGCTGAGTCTCCACCGCCAACAACTTTTACTTGAATTCCAATGAAACACATGTTGAGTACAAGGAAAATTGCAGCACAAACTCCGGTTTTCCCCTTGATCAATTTCCTGCTCTTCGACATTGCTTCGAGTCCATATACGTCTTCTAACACCGATATAACACTAGCTAAATGCCATATAATACCGATATACACAAACCCGAATAGATATATGAGTAAAAGATTTGTACCAACCATGATTCCAATAGAACTCGGTCCTAAAGTAACATCCCACAAAATTAGCACAAATAGTGCAATGATATTAAATGCGAAGACAATAATGAAGTTCCATATAAAAGTGACCAATACCCTTTCCCAAACCTTGGGAACCACTTGCATGACCTTGTTGTAGGTTACTTCATTTGTAGTGCAGATGCATGCAGTGGTGTATACAACTGCTGATGTTGAAATGAGGCAGAGAAATTGGAATATAATGGAATACACTATCTTGGATAGCCAAAATGTGATCCATTCGGACGAGAAAATATCCGAAATATACGAAAATCGACGTTGAAATATGGTATGAGTATGAAACAAGGCATACTTATTGTCGCAGATTATGGTATGAGCTAATAAGAAGGTGAAGAAGAAACGAACGACGATAGATAATGCGAGGCGACTGTAAATTTTTGTAGCTGAAGTTGTAACAATAAGGGCTTGTTTGAAGATGCCAAAGAAGCCAAGAAATCCAATGTGTTGTTCTTCTCTGTCCATAGTGTGTTTTTATTCGTTTGTGTTGATAATAGATAAAATATGATGTATAATTACGAAGATTGAAGGGAAATATATATCTAAAATGGAGTGTAGGGTACGCAGATACGGTGACCTTGGTCTTCGTAGATAAGGGTGGACTTCAATTTCTTTTCTTTTTTAATTAACTTTATTAATTAATGTAAAGAACGTGTAGTACACGCTTGATAATTAACCTACTTTAACGTGCAGTACAAGCTTGAATGCTTGATTGAGATTATAAAGTACGTTCATTATATAATTTGGTTGCCGATGATTCCTTTCGATAAAACTATTGCTAAATAACAATTTGATTAATTGGTTGATGAAGTCAAATATTGAAACTTTTTCTTTCGAGTTGGAGTGAGAACAAGCAAGGAGCCGTCGTTGATTAGAAAACAGAGCGTACGGATTATAATATTCTTTGTGACTTGGTCATGCTATAATTATAAGACCATTTGTTTACATAAAGAGACAATTAAATGAGTTCAAGACTCAAGTTTACACCAAATATTCCCTCTTTTTCACGTATTTTTTGTCCAATTGATCAGCTTTATAATTCAGATTAATAGATTATATATTATATATTAAATATTATTTAGAAACAAATATTATAAGACATTATATATATATATA
>QRFB01006361.1:0-15159 GCA_008931105.1 Oenanthe javanica | reverse complement strand
TATATATATATATATATATATATATATATATATATATATATATATATATATATATATATATATATATATATATATAGGCTTAGGTTCAATGAGGAGTTTTCTTATTTGAGTAACTGAGGAACCCACAATAAATATAATTACATAACACATAAAAAAAATTACAGAACATAGAAAAAATTACAAAACATAGAAAAAACTATATAACACAAAAAATAATCGCAAAACAAACAAAAAATTAAATAACATACAAAAAATATAGAACAAAAAATTACCGAACACTATTCAATATTAGTGTTCTATATTTTTTGTATATTATGTAAAAAAAAATTGTTTTGTAAATTTTTTTGGTGTTCTATCATTTTTTTGTATGTTCTGTAGTCTTCTATAGTTATTTGTTAATCAAATTCTTATAAAATAGAAATTGGTTCATCAGTTACTCAAATAAGGAGTTCCTCACTTAGCCTTACCCATATACTAATAATATAGATAATTTTTGTTGCACACAATTTTTTAAATTTATAAACTATAGATTAATAATATTTAATAAATAGGAAAAAATAATTGATAAAAATTTAAGGTAAACATAAATGCAAAAAGTTAAACATGCTTGCTTNGAATTATATAATTTTATTAACAGTATTATTTGAAATACTCAATCTTTAAAAATTAAGAATACAGTTCATCTAATCACAAAAACTATCACAATAAAAGAATTTATGAGAATAACGATAAGTATATGAAATAAAAAGAACCCTTTTTTAAGATTAATAGAACATCATCAGGTAAGGACAAATAAATATATACAAAAATATACTAATAATAATTTATAAAATGTGTATAAGTGTAGTATAATAATAATATCATGGACAACATTATTATTTAAAAATATGATATTACACTATGAAAGAATTTACAAGTTAAAAGAATAAATTAAAATTTAATAAAAATATAATAATAAATTCATTTTAAATAATGACCCATTTGAAATTCCGGATTTGATCAAATAACATGTTTGGGTAATGATAAAAATTTGGATTTGGATTTCATCTGAATTCTAGAATTCAAATGTTAGTACAAATATAAAAATTTGAAATAACAACTCAAATCCCTCCAATTCTATTATTTGAAATTCATCAAATTAAAGTTTCCAAATACTATCTAAAATGATCTCACCTGTACCCGTAGCATCCGCTTCTGTCCAATTTGTCCCCGCATTTTTAAACTTCAAATTGATTAAGAATTGTTTGATTTTCATCCCCGTAAGGAAAACTATCTGTAGTACNATTTTTAAACTTCAAATTGATTAAGAATTGTTTGATTTTCATCCCCGTAAGGAAAACTGTCTGTTGTACTTTCTTTTTACCTTGTTTACAAATATGCCCTCTATGTCATTTTCCTCTCATATTTGTGGATGTCCTTTGATTAATGGGCTACAAATCTGGGCCTATTTTTGTGGCCCAAAAAATATAATTTATCTCTTCTAAAAAAATAATTAACTTTTTAATAGAAAGATAGAAGTAAATTAAATAATAGAAAAATAGAGTATAACTAAAATAAAAAAGAATAACCTTTTTTGTGACAGGTAAATAATTAGTACCTTATTCAAGTTGGTATTTTCACGAAATTGACATTCTTATACAATTACATGATATATGTTTGACATATATATTACTACCTCCGTCCCACTCAATTGTTATCATTTCGGAGAGAAGGTCCGACACACATTTTAAGGTGCATATAAAGTATAGTTCCATAACTTATTTTTAATTTTTTTCTGAATAAAAATTTAAACATTAAATTTTTATTCAGAAAAAAAAGAAGTTATGGAATTATACTTTATATGCACCTTAAAATGCGTGCCAGACATTTTCTCCGAAAGAATAACAATTGGGCAGGACGAGTGAGTACTGTATTAGTCACTTTCATTCACGCTAAAATAGAATATAATTATTCAGATACTGGCTAAAATAGACAAAGAATTTTTTATTCAGATACTACTATTAAAAATTTGTAGTGATTATCTTTTTATAATTTATTTAAACTTTCCTAGCTGTATGATACTAATCTCTTTTATTAATTTAGCTTTATATATATATATATATATATATATATATATATATATATATATATATATATATATATATATATATATATATATATATATATNTATATATATATATATATATATATATATATATATATATATATATATATATATATATATATATATATATATATATATATATATCATTTCAACACTAGTCTCTGAAGCCATATACTCTAGCTCATTTGAAAATACACTCTCTCTAGGGTTTCAACAATTCTCTCCATGGCTTGTACCACTAAGTCTTTTGCAATAGCTCTCTTTTGCTTGCTTTTTGTTTCCCAGTTCTCTTCCAATGAATGTCAGTATATATGTTCATGGCTTGGTCTTTTTATATTTTAACTGTAAAAAAGTTCGACAAGTACAAATTTAAATATTTCTTGTAGCAAAACGATGAGAAATTTGTATTTCTCGAACTTTTGTGCACAATTTTAATATTTTTTATGTTCTATTACTGTATTATGTATCTTTTAATTAGAGTGCGGAATATATAATTATTAACGACGTATATTTTGTGATGATACAGGTGCACGAAACATGCAATCTAACTTGAACTTCCATACAAAGGAATACGATGTGTGCTTGCCAGAGGATTGTATGGGCACGCCATGCTGGTGTTGTACGGCAAGGCCTGAGTGTGCCAAAACCAAAGAAAAGTGTCAAACACATTGCTGGGCCGCCAAACACGGACTTAAACTAAAGTTTAATTGATACGTTCTTTGGAAAAATTATTTGTTTAATTAATTTCGAGAGAAATGTTTTGTATAGCAATCGATGTTTGTCGATTTTATATTTGTTGGTAGTCAGTAAGCTTCCTGACATTGTTGTTTTTATCAGCTGATGACTCGAATATACAGTAGTTATTTATTTTCCAGAATTTGTTCTCCTTTTGACATAAATTAGTCTTGGTTTTTCATGAACAAAACGATTTTTTTGGTTCCATGTTTGAATTCATACTGTGACCATATTTTCTAATGTGAATGATTACGATAATATATTTGTTAGAAACTTATTATTTTTATTAATATTGCCTTTGCTCTCAACGGTATTGAAGCTGGGGGTGTATTCAAATAGAAGATTTTGGAGGTGTGGGAGATGGGAGGGCTTGTAATACGAAAGCATTTTGGATGGCATGAGATTAGTGCTGAGAAAAATTTGATTTAAAGTTGAAACTGAATCAAACCCAGTAAAATCGAATAAAATAAAATGGAATTAAAATTGAAATTGAAAATTCAAAAACCAAATCGTTTTAAATAGTTCAGTTTTGATTATAAGTTAAAACAAAACCGAATAAAATGGAACCGAATCAATTATTAAAATAAATATAATTTATATGTATTTTTAAAATTAATAAATATATAACTTATATTCTTTATCTTTCTGTCTTTTTAATTTGTTTGACATCTCGATTCTTTTTTAGAATATTATATTCTGTTTAGTATCATTGGTTGATTATTTTTAAATGTTCTTATATTCCTACAAGAAATAGAAGAAATAGAGTTAATTCCGAGCGTCCAAACTCCATGTTTAAAACTGTTATTCCCGTTGGTCAGTTTTGTATTAAATTTGACCGACAAAATCAACCGGCGTTGATAGTGAACACCAATTTGCTGACTGACAAACAAAATCCAGTGATATGTCATCCTAAATCGACAGTGTAAAACCGACTATTTTGAACGGTTGCCTTTCACATTGAAAAAAAATGACTTATTGTAATTTGTACGGAAGTTGAGTGAAAAGTCATAATTTTAATATACAATGATTTGTTGAAATTATAAAAATAAAATTCATTCACTTGTGTGATCTACATTTAAAATTTGCATGTCACAAATAAATATAAAATAAAAATTTATCTTATATAAACTGATTTTATAAAATTTACTAGAAATATAAATATACACAAAGTTAACATGAAAAAATTGCATATATATACATTAATTTATAATTTTTTTAGAACATAAATGTATGCAAATTAAAAAAAGAAAATAAAAAAAATAAAAAAATAAAAGTAAATAAAAGATAAAAGAATAATAATTGGTACTTATAATACAATATAAAATTGAGAAAAGATAGAAATAGTGAAATTCACGCCATTCTATTCTATATCCGTTTATGTACGCCTAACATTATTTCATCTTGAATGGAAAACCATCTGTAGTACTCTTTACCTAATTTACAATTGCAAATATTGCCTCCTTTATGTCATTTTCCTCTCCTATTTGTCGATGTCCTTTGATAAATGGGCTACAAATTCAAGCCTATTTTCTTGTGGCCCAACAAATTTAATCTATCTCTTCTGAAAAAATATGTAAATATATTTTTTTAATAGAAAAGAAAGTGCTAAAGAATAACCTTTTTTGTGACCGCGAAAGAATTGCCTTACTTAAGTTCGTATTTCAGGAAATTGATATTTTTATAGAATTAGGTCATATATTTTTGCCTTATTAGTCACTTTCATTCACAATGCTAAAATAGAATATAATAATTCACATACTAAAATAGATAAAAAAATCCTTTATTCAGATACTATTAAGAATTTGTAGTGATTATCTTTTTATATTTTATTTAAACGATATCCTAGCTGTATATGATACTAATTTTATGTTAGCTATATATATCCTTTCAACACTACACTCTGAAACCATACACGTACTCTCGCTCATTTGAAAATAGACTCTCTACGGTTTCAACAATTCTCTCTATGGCTTGTACCACCAAGGCGTTTGCAATAGTTCTCTTTTGTTTTCTCTTTGTTTCTCAGTTCCCTTCGAATGAAGGTAAGCATATGTTCATGACTTGGTCTTTTTATATTCTAACTGCAAAAAGAATTCGACAAGTACAAATTTAAATATTTTTTGTCACAAAACGATGGGAAAATATGGTGTATATAAATTATTGACCATCTTGTCAGAATAAAATTTGTTTTTGTTAATATTTTTTATATTATATTATTATGTAATATTTTTAAAGAGTGCGGAATAATTAGCAGAATCATTTGGTTATTAACGACATATATTTTGCGATGATACAGGTGCACGAGACATGAAATCTAGCATGGAATTTCATACAAAGGATTACGATGTGTGCTTACCAGAAGATTGTATGGGCAAGCCATGCTGGTGTTGTTCGTCAACACCTGAGTGTGGCAAAACCAAAAAAATTTGTGAAATAGGTTGCTGGGCAGCTAAACACGGACTTGAACCAAAGTTTAATTGATACATTCTTTGAAAATTTTATTTGTTTTCGAGAGAAATGTTTTGTAAGAGCAATCGATGTTTATCGATTGTTATTTTTTTATCAGCTGAAACGAATATAGTTATTTATTTTACATGATTTATTTTTTTGAATTGGTTCCATCTTGAATTCATACTGTGACTATATTTTGTGAGGTGAATGGTTTAAGTTAAATTTATTTGTTAAAAACTTATTATTATTATTATTAATGTTGCCTTCGCTCTTAAGGGTATGGGTATTATTGGAGCTGCCAAGGGAGTATTCAAATAACCATGAATTTTGAAATTTTGTAGTTCAATTTAAATTTTACCTTGATTCCCAATATAGAGTTAATTGTTTTACTTAGAATCCTTAAAAAAATTATGAATTTTATATGAATTTCAAAAATAATATAAAATTCATCAACATTCACCATTTTCTATGATAAAAAATTTATCAAAATCTACCATTTTTTTTAAAAACAAAAAAATATCCATCAAATTTTGAATAATTTTGATCGATATTTTAAAATTTAAATTGAATATAATCGGATTTTAATGCATCTTTATTAAATACCACCAAATTTTAATAAATTTTCTAAAATATAAATTAAATACATCAATATTTTTAAAATTCATAAAAATTCTTTAAATTCCAGCTTGAATAAACTTTCTTAATCTCGTATCATCGTTCATTTTGGGAAACTAAAATGTTTTTCTTTTTCCAAAAAAAATAGTATTTATTTTTGTACAAATTCATTTTAGAAAAAATTAATAAAAAATTACTAGTTAGTTTAGAATGATAATAAATACATTTTTACCAAAATATTACTCATATATTTATGTAAAGCACGTGTTTTAATTTTACTTGTAAAAGATTTGGATCGCAAAATGAATACCGCGGGATATGTAAACAATTGAATAATGTAATGCTTGACCCGTGAAGAGCGGCTTCTACACACTTGACACCACCCTCACGATAAATGAAGCTTCCGCTGCGACGCTACGTACACACTCTCATATTTGGTACTGTAATGTATATACATTATATTACTCCAATGTTATATGTTTACACGCTTTCTCTAAATTTAATTTATTTTTATGCATGTGACCCGTTGACACTTCATTCTTTTAGTATGAATTCAACTAAAACAAACAAGATTAATCCTTAATAGGCGTGACGTGGAGATATGCTATTGGATACTTTGTTTCTTATTTCATCAGTTGAGAAAAACTTGGATAATTTCTCTTTAAAATTTCATGTCAGCTGAACACATTCTTACATGGAAACTACTTCTATCATAGGAAGGATCTAGAATTCTTCAAAGAGGTGCTTTGTTCGTCAAGACTCTTAACCCTATTATGATTCTAAGACTATCAACATCTATATAAAGGATCTAACCCTTCATTCTGAGAACTAGGTCTAGCTTGATTCTCATACATAATGAGATACGTAGGCATCTTGTGAGGACAAAGTTAAGTCACGAAACACAAACGCAATTATTAAAGTTTGATAAGCTCCGACACACATCTCAATTAATACACTCTAATTTTTAATCTATAACATTTGGCGCCGTCTTTGGGAAGACAACATCAATCATGGCAAGAACACGAAGAACTGATGGAGATATCGTCCCTTCTACAAGAGACCCAACCGCTGTGATTCCTCATACGGGAGACCCAACTGTTGTGATTCCACCGAGTGGAACTCAAACCACCGAAGTCCCCGCTACCGCGACTATTCCTGCTGAAACTCAAGGCCCTAGTACTCAAAGGCTAGGTCCATTCAGTGAAATCGTTCATTCAACTAATCTTGATGAAGTCATCCATGGATCCAACCCTTTATCCCAGGTAACTCAAACTCCTTTTATTGCTATTGCTCCTCCTCACGCACAAATTTCCATTGTTGTTATCCCTAGTAGCACTATTGCCCAACCTAGGCTTGAACTCTCCCAAGCTTATCCCCCTCCTTACATTCGAGGGTTGGAACCCCCACAAAACTATGGGCATAGAGAAGGAATCTGCGATTTCTCAAGACCATACTCCACTTATGACGAAAGCTCTAAAGGCACTGATGTCAATCCTATAAGAAGGAGGCCTGATAAGGAACCCATGGGAAGTCGATGTTCACAGTCCCGTAGGACATTGGAGGATAAAATCGTTTCCTACGAGGCTGAACTCAAGGAGTTGAAGAAAAGATTGAATCAATTGGCAATAAGGCCGACCTCGAGGCATAAAGCCCATGATGTCATAGAGTTATATGGAACCCCTCGAGAGAGGAGGAGGGAAGCTTCAAGGGCTGATCTCAATGAGTTGTTACCACTCGAAGATCCTGATATCCAACATCCCATTTTACTGAAGCGATTATGAATGCTCACATCTCAAGGAAATTCAAGATGCCTACCATCAAAACTTAAGATGGAGCGGGCAATCTAGCTAATCATGTAAAAACCTTTTTGAATGCTTTGTTATTGCAACCTATCAATGATGCTGTTAAGTGCAGGGCTTTCCCTCAAACCCTGGGGGGCATGGCTCAACATTGGTATAGTCGGTTGCCTCTCAACTCCATTGGATCTTTAAAGAACTCAACAAGGCCTTCATAAGCATCATCAGAAGTGGATGAGCACTCGGTGAATGTCTACTTCTAAGTCCTGAAGACCCCTAACATAGATGCAAAACTGGTAGCTCCAATAAGTATGGGCAATTGTTGGATGAATCTGATTAAAGCTCATCTTCAATCTGGCTGGACTCCTAACAATGCCATGGAGGCAAGAAAGCTTATTGTAAGGGCATTAAAGTATGCTCTCATTGATGGAATTCTCTATAAAAAGTCTTTTGTTATTCCATACTTGAAATGTTTAAGGCTTGATGAGGCCCACGAAGCTCTGAAAGAGGTACACGAAGGCATTTGTGGCCAACACTTGGGGGGCATGACATTGGCTCACAAGTTTACCCGTCTTGGCCTTTACTGGCCCGATTTTTTGAAAGATTCGAAGGAGTATGTGAAAAGATGTGATAGGTGCCAAAGGCATGCACCAGTTGTGAGACAACCTCCTGAGATGTTAACGTTCATCAATTCCCTCATCCCCTTTGCAATGTGGGGAATTGACATGCTTGAGCCATTTCCTATGGCTACTGGATAGAGAAAGTTCTTAATCGTTGCAATTGATCACTTCGCTAAATGGATTGAGGCTAAACCACTAGCCAAGATAACCACAAAACAACTAGCTCAATTCTTCTGAGAAAACATCATATGTAGATGTGGAATACCACGAATCCTGGTGACGGACAATGGCACACAATTCAACAATGAAGAATTTAAGGAGTATTGCAATGATAATGACATTGATTTACGATTTATCTCTGTAGCACATCCCCAAACAAATGGGTAAGCTGAAGTAGCCTATCGCATCATCTTTGACGGACTCAAGAAAATGATTGAACGATCAGCTAACACTTGGGTGGATGAGCTTTTGCCAATACTCTGGGCATATAGAATCACTCACAAAGTGACCACTGACACAACTCCATTCTTCTTGGCTTATGGAGCTGAGGCAGTGGTTCCAGTCGAAATATCACATGTATCCCCGAGAATCAAGGCCTTTGAGCCTGAAGGAAATGAAAAAGGGATGAAGCTTGCATTGGAATTGATTGATGAAGTCAGGGACAGGGCTCATGCAAAGATCATAGAATATCAGAAAAAAATTTCTTTCTACTACAACCTAAGGGTTAAAGAAAGATTCTTCAGACAAGGGGACTTAGTCCTCAGAAAGGCTGAAGCTTCTAGAGTAGGCCCCAAGAGCAAACTGGCCCCCAATTGGGAAGGACTATACAAAATAAAGCAATTTAAGGGACGAGTATCATATATCCTTGAAACTCTGAAAGGCATTGCAGTGCCTAGAACTTAGCATGCCTCGAACCTGAGGATTTACTATATTTGAAGGATTCATTATGAATTCCTATATTTATTAGGAACTAAGTAGAAATAAGGTACGATGAAACCACTAGGATGTAAGAGCCTTTCGCTCTAAATAGGCTTTCCATTTTGTAAGGGTTGTGCTCACTTTTAGCCTTGAAGGCCTTGATACTATAATGAAGTTATCTGCCTTATAGCATTTCTTGAACATGTTGCGTTTAAGCCTGAGTTGGTTGTTAAGTTTGTTGTTCTTCTGTGCTTAAAAGGTATATTTATTCAAAATAAACTAAGGCAAGGAAAAAAATAAAATTTAGCTCGGTTGGCACTTTGATTAATACCTAGTCTTACTTGTTCTTTTACGCTCAAAAAGTGTATTATGTCAAATATGCTAAGGCACGAAAAAGAAAAGAACAACAACACATGACTTTTTATAAATAAAAAGTTTTGGGATTACATAAGTTAAAAAAAAGAAGGAAATACAAGAAATACGAGGAAACGCAAAAGAAGCTAAGGAAGATCCTCGATGTGCTCATCATCATCCTTTTTTTGTTCCTCGGTCTTCTCTTATTCCTTTACCTCCTTTTGGGCATTATCCTCAGCCTCCAGAGTAGAATAAAAAACGCGATTGTACTCATCCAAGGCATCGCCACCCGACAAGTCGCCCAGATCTGTCCCTCGAGTAGTAGAAGTCAAGGCCAATGGCTCACCCATGGGACAAGGGAAATCTGTCGGGTCAAACAAACTGGGGTGCTTATCCAGGACGACATTAAGGCACTTATCCCAAGCTTGGGTAAAGGTAGTCGGAAAGACCATGTCATCATGCTTATCAATAAAAGCATAAAATTCTTCCGACTCCATATACTTAGCAATCTGGGCTTGCTTGTCAGCCCTCAGCTCCTGCAGCTCAGCATGAGCCGTCACCAACTCCTACTCTTTCTCGAGCAGCTTCTTCTCCAGTTTGGTCACCTTGACATCTGCCTTGGCCATGCCCTTTCGTTGGGCCTTCTCAAAAAATGCCAAGTCTTGGCCTGATGAGCCATGATCTGAAAATAGGTGTTGATATGTTTTACAAGAAAATGGGTCCAAGTCAAAGAAAAGAAAAATCCAGCAATCAACTAAGTGCAAATAAGAGGGAAGAAATGGGCTTTACCATGGCCACAGCCTGAGACCCAAGAGTCTCGGCCTCATCAATATCAGTCTTTAAGACTATATTGGTCTTGTCGACAGGATAAATTGAATTCTGAGACCAATCGACGGAGTTTAAAGTACTCACAGCGACATTATCCTGCATCCAAATACCCCAACTGGGCATCCACGCCGCCGTAACTGGATCCTCGTCTTTCTCACGGGGCCTTTTTCCATTGCCCTTGGTTTGGGCCCCATTGCAAGCCTGCAAGAAACATGGGAGATTGGACTTCTTGATTGAGACTTCAAGAGCTTCACGGGATTTCATCATTTTATGGGTTTCTTAATCACCCACGCCCAAATAAAATTTATATTTTCAGCAGCCGCAAAACAAACAAGGAAATAAAGAATTGGACTAAGAAAAATCGAAAAAAAAAACAAGCCAAGAAAAATATAAGTACCGTTATCAGAAACATTTGAAAAGACCACGACCTTAAAAGAAAACTCCTCCAAAAGATTCATGTGATGGGTCAAGCCCTTGTCCTGGCCCAAGTCAGCGATAATAAGCTTTTCCTGGGGAGTTAGCTAGATCAGGTTCGGGTTCTCATCCTTGACTTTATAAAAATTGGGCCTAAAAAGAGAGCCCCAATCTCCTCCTTCCCAATCCAAATACAAGAAGTCCCTTCTCTAGTCTTGGTTGGAGTCAGGTAGAGATTTGTTACTAAAGATTGGGCTCACCCCTTGCCCGTGGCTTATATAGATCCAGCCCAATATATTTGATGGGCTATTTTAAAACTGGAAAATACTTCTAAAAATAGTTATTAAAAGGGGATAATTTTTTCTAGGCTTATTTACAATTTAAACCCTGTGTTATTAACAATATACAATTCAAACCCTCTTTTAATATATTTAGTAAATTTAACCCTACATTTTTTAACTATTTACAATTGAAACTTTTTTTAAAATAATTAGTAAAATTTTAAAATAATTAGTAAATTTAACCCTATGTTTTTGAACTATGTATAATTGAAACCTTTTTTTAAAATAATTAGTAAATTTAACCCTACGTTTTAAAATATTTAGTAAATTTAACCTTGACTTTTTAATTTCGGAATAAAATAAATTTTATATCGAAAAAGTATTTTCGAGAATATATTCACCGAAGAGTATTTTTGAAAATAAATTAAATTCGGTGATGAACATTCATGAATATATTGAGCGGGAAGTGTGATGGCAAGATGGAATAATATAAACACATATTAAAATTTTATTGAACATATATAATATATTATACATATAGATATATTAATATAGAAAAGAACATCTAAATATCCATTTTATAAGAAAAAACCCTAATAATTGCAAATATCTATTATGCTTAGATAATATTTATATAAAAAAATTGACAATAGTGCATTTGACGAATATTTGTTCAAAATTTTGTCGTAAAATTTATTTTATTCCGAACTTTTAAATTTATTTTATTCCGAAATTAAAAAGTTAAGGTTAAATTTACTAAATGTTTTAAAACGTAGGGTTACATTTACTATTTATTTTAAAAAAGGTTTCAATTGTACATAGTTCAAAAACATAGGGTTAAATTTACTAATTATTTTACAAAAGGTTTCAATTGTAAATAGTTTAAAAACGCAGGGTTAAATTTACTAAATATATTAAAAGAGGGTTTGAATTGTATATTATTAATAACACATGGTTTAAATTATATTTAAGCCTTTTTTCTAAGGCATAAAACAATAAAACAAAGGAGGGTTCGCCACGAGTTTGGGCTCAATTGACATGGATTTACCCTAACCTCAGCTAGTAACCTAATTGCAAATTCATGAAAAGGGAATCTGAACCCACTTAGAAGGGCGTCTCTAAAAATGCATAGCCTATTGGACCTCCAATGACAGACCCGATCTCCAGGCTCGGCCAAAACAAACTTATACCCAGGAGGAAGCTTGTACAACTTTGTAAATTTATCACAATGAACCTGGTTGATGAAGGTGCTAGTAAACCTAGAGGCATCCAATTCGGCCAACGTGGGAAATTCATCACCCATGATTTGTAAAAGATCAGAAAGTGAAGAAAAAACTGGGTTTACAACAACATTACCTCTTTTGGCCGCCCTGACCAGGAGCTTTTGCTGAGCAGCATCTTGATCCGCCATGGATATTCAACAAATGAAGGCTTAAGAAACGAAGAAGATAAAGGTTGATCGGAAAATTCGCCTAAAATCGGCCTTACCAACGAGACTCTAGAGAGAAATCTTGGGGGGGGGGNACCAACGAGACTCTAGAGAGAAATCTTGGGGGGGAAATTTACTAATAAAGTAAGAAGTGAAAAATGAAGTTCTCACTTCACTGATTTATAGCCGAGAAAAACGGTAACTCAACCGGTTAAACTTCCTATAGCCGGTAAAAACAATGCTCACAAACTAATTGGGCCTAGCAGGTCTTTGGCCCAAAAATCGATGCGGGCTAAAACATATTGAAGAATGAAATTGGCCAAGGCCCATTAAACCATCAAATCTATGGGACCTTTTGCAAGAATCGACCATGAGTCTCATTCGACTAGAAGCCTAAAAATGGTCTAAAATCGACCAGTAGTCCCATTCGACTAGAAGCCAAAAAATGGCCCAAAATCGACCAGGAGTTCCATTCGATTAGAAGCCAAAAGACGGCCTAAAACTGATCAGGACTCAGCTTCGACCAGGATACAATAAAGTCACCAAACGATAGGATCCTAATCGAATTACCATTATCGATTAGAAGCCCGAGTGAGGCCTAAAAATGACCAGGATCCTAGTCGAATTCGACCAGGAATCCTGACCGACCAGGAAACATCAAGGAACTGAAAATCGACTAGAAACTCCATTCGACCAAGGTATCAACTGGAGCAAAAAATCGACGAGGATCT
This sequence comes from Oenanthe javanica, assembly GCA_008931105.1. Classification (NCBI taxonomy): domain Eukaryota; kingdom Viridiplantae; phylum Streptophyta; class Magnoliopsida; order Apiales; family Apiaceae; genus Oenanthe; species Oenanthe javanica. Next base: position 1,883 of record QRFB01006361.1, on the reverse strand, counting down.
TGGTCGAATTCGACTAGGAATCCTGATTGATTAAGAACATTCAGGAACCTTGGCCGACCAGGAACCTCTGTCGACCAGGGTTCAATTGAAGGCAAAAACTGACCAGGATCCTGGTCGAATTCGACCAGCATTCCTGGTCGAAAATAAGTCAGAAAAAATCCATAAAATCATTAGAAAATGATTTAAAATGGTTAAAGATGAGGGGGAAATTCCTAGAAATTTAGGAAAAATACCAGTGTGTACAAATAAATTGCGAAAAATTCTCTATAAATATAGGAAAATTTCTAAAAATTGAGGAAAAATACTTGTGGGTACAAATAAATTGTGGGAAATTCTCTATAAATAGAGGAAAATTCTTAAAAATTGAGGAAAATACCCGTGGGTACAAATAAATTTTGAAAAATTCTCTATAAATAGAGGATAATTCTTAAAAATTTTAGGAAAAATACACGTGGGTACGAATAAATAATGGGAAATTCTCTATAAATAGAGGAAAATTCCTAAAATTGAGGAAAAATACCTGTGGGTATAAATAAATTTGGAAAAATTCTCTATAAATAGAGGATAATTCCTAAAATTTTTATGAAAAATACATATGGGTACGAATAAATTGTGAGAAATTCTCAATAAATAGATGAAAATTCCTAAAAATTGAGGAAAAATGCTTTTGGGTACAAATAAATTGTGAAAAATTCACTATTAATAGAGGAAAATTCCTAGAAAATAAGGGAAATTTCCCTACAAATAAAGGAAAAAATTCATAAATGTCCACGAAGACGAGATGGATTTTAGCAAAATATTGGAAGCTATCAAGACCGAACTTCAATGACAAAGTCTGTGGACCTTAATTTCTACAAAGTGTCACACACTTTATAGAAGTTGGGGACAAATGATACGGGCTAAAAATAAGCCCTAAAGACATAATTAATGTGGCATTAATTGGATCTAGTTTGGCCCAAAATGGACGCACATTTAATGAGGTCTGAAACCCTAATGATTGAATAAATTCATAATTAATTAGCTAAATATCCAGCTAATTAATTATATCCAATTACGAGGAAACTACTCCAAGTAATAGCCCCCAAGACACCTCGATTAACAAGGAAATACATTCCTACATGGAAATTACTTCTATTATAAGAAAGATCTAGAATTCTTCAAGGAGGTGCCTTGTCCGCCAAAGTTCCTAACCCTATTATGATTCTAAGACTATCAATGTCTATATAAAGGGCATAACCCCTCATTCTTAGAACTACGTCTGACTTGATTCTCATACGTACTGAGATACGTAGGCATCTTGTGAGGACAAAGTTAAGTCACGAACACAAGCACAACCATTAAAGTTTGATAAACTCCGACACACATCGCAATTTATACACCCTGATTTTTAATCCATAACAATATCTAATATACATAAATATTAATAATTTTTTAATAGTTTTTTAAAGTATTTTTTATATGTAATTATATATTTTTATAATCAATTAACATAAGTATTTAATTTAAATATTGAATTTTTTCAAACTTTAAAATTATTTAATAATTATAATTACAAAGTTTAAGATTATATTAAACCATCAATATAAATTAAATTATTTACCTCCCCACCTAAATTAAGTGGTTTTATTTTTCTTTTAACCCAAAATGGCTAAATCAAATTAAGGTAAAGAGTATAAATGTCTGAATGTCAACCATCCAAACGAAGTCCTAAAGATCCACCTTTTTGTCTTTTCATAAACACGGCTAGTCAGGTACCTCACTCAACATTAATAAAATATAAAAATTAAAAATTAATTCAACTAATTTTTTAATTCAATATATATGTATATGAATCACATACTATCATATTTGCTCTGTTTCATTCATTCTTCACCCAAACCCTC
>QRFB01006360.1:0-15631 GCA_008931105.1 Oenanthe javanica | reverse complement strand
CCCAAAAAAGTCCAAAATTTTAAATATCTTTTTTCTCTAGTTCTTGGAATAAAACTTGCTACTACTTTTCTCAGTCTCGCTGTCCTACCAGAAAGACCTCCATTCCACAGTCACTCATATATCGATTGACGTCTACAAAGGTGGTTGTGTATCGGATTCACTTATCATAAGTTGAAAGATATAACATGAGTAAATATCTATCAATTATAACTTTATTTTAAAAAATATATTAGGTGTCAAATTAAGATAGATAGAAATGTGCAATAATGAAAGTAACCTAATCATAAGCATTATTGTATACTTTGCATTTTGGCATAACTGTTTATTCTCTTTTGCTTGTAGTATCGAAAATGGCCAATCTATGTTTAAAAAAATAATATCTGGATGACTTAATATATCTAGCAATACTGAACTGATATTATTATTTATTTTTGTCAGAGAACTGATATTATTTTTGTATTCATTAAACGTCTGTATTAAGTTAGTTATCTAAGAAAACAAAACTTCTTCCCTACATACTTTACAAAAATAAATTATATTTAATCAATAGTCAAATTAAAAATATAAATATAAATAATGAATACACCGAAAGAATTTGCATGCAATTAACCAAAAAAAAAGTCTATATACTGAAATAGAAAGTATGCAGATAAATCATAAATGTAACTTTCAGACTTTCATATAGTACATGTAAGTTGTTCGCCCTGGACACTAAAGTTGTCAACTTGCAGCTTTCGTTTTCATATCAACTAGCCAAGTAGCCATATTGTGGTTTGTGCCCCTCTAGCTTGTTCCCCTGTATATTTATTTTTTTCCCCTTGAATTTTTGTTGGGCCCGCCTAACCAATTGTACGTGGGGTTTGGTATGGCTGATGGCTCGCAGTGGTTAGCCATATTTTCGTCTTGCTCATTTTGAGGAATGTACCTGTTTAGCTTTTTGTCTCCTTTGCAAATTGTTTTACTCCAAATTTCGTTAAATTCGGCTCTAATTAAATATTAATATAATAGTTTTTAATACATTTTTACTGTTGAGGATGATATACAAAGAAGGTTCAGTTATCGGTCATATATTTGATTATTTATATATGATCATCGAGTTATTAATTCATCAGTGTAATCACCAATAACTTGCAAGCGAGTTATCAAGTTAAAAAACTTATTATTGCATAATTGAACTACACNTTGGGGAATGGAAATGAGGTGACAATTAGGGATGATAACTAGTCGGATTGAGATGAGTTTTTAATATCCAGATTTAAATTCAATTTTTTTAATAAGATCCGAACCCGAAAAATATCCTAAAATTGAGACCCGAGCTCGATCCAATAGATTTTGGATTGAATCGGGTAAAACCCAAAAATTTGGATTAGACCCGAATCCAAAACTATTATCAAAATATTTTAATTTGACCCGATATAATTAATTATTAACGTTCAATTATATAAATTAGACATGATTATAAAAAACGGGAATCGGAACTTATCGGTTAAGGTACCGATTTGGGATTAATCGGCTAATCGGGAATTAATCGGAAGGATTAATCGGAGCAATAATCGGATTTATTATATTATTATAATAAAATTTAATGTATTTATCTAATTTACTACAGAACATATTATTTAAAAATATTTTATAAACATAAATTGAATTTTATAAATTGTATCGGTCAAATATTTTATAAGGATTAATCGGGTATTTATCGGCGATTTTTGAAAAATTGACCAATTTTTTTAACCCTTAAATTAGACGTTTAATTGAATGCTAATATATGTTAATAATTTTATAAAAATATTGAAAGTGTGTTAAGTAATATTATAACAGTACTGAACATAAGAGCGAAAAAATAAATTACTTCCAGAACGTATATTGAATAATATAGTATATTGCAACATAAAAAATATTATTTATTATATGTAGCACCGAATACTCTCCATGTGAGAGGGGAATCCTATAAAACTATATATATATATATATATATATATATGATTTTTATCGAGTTTCAAATCTGGATCGGGTTTCGGGTCGAGTATCGGTTCAGGACATATAAGATTCAAATCCAGTTTCAAACTCATTCGGGTCTAAAAATAAGATCCAGATCCAGATCCAGATTTAAACTCATTCAGATCTAAAAATTAGATCCAAATCCAAATCCAAAAAACCGGATTCGGGAAAATCCAAATGGATCGGAACGGGTCGTGTATTGTAATATCCCGTATTTTTCTTAGAATAATAAAATAGATTAATAATAATAAAAATTATTAAAATTGGATAGATATTAGAAATTAAAATTAAATTAGAATAATGGACTTTATGAATATGGGTTGGATTTGAATCATATTAAGTTTTGGTGTAAGATTTTGAAAAACTATATATAAATTGAGATCTCTTCATTATTTCGTATTCTTTTTTTAGTCACCAGACTGAACAGTTATAAATCTCTCTCAATACAAATTTTTATTCTTTTTCTTCATCTTTGTTACTGAAATTCGTAAGATTTTTCGTACACAATTAAGCTATCTTGTAAAATTCAAAATAAATTCACCTTAATTTAGAATTCGTTGATTCTGGACTTAAAAAATCTTTCTGAAATGTCCAGAATCAACGAATCGGGTATCGCCTGGTTAAGTGTACTTCATTTAATAGGGGGACAAAAATCCTGACAAAAAAAATAGGGGTACGAAATTAATTATTCCTACCTATATTTTTAAAAACATTTATAATTTCAAAAATAAATATTTTATAAGAGTAATATCGATCCAATAAAAGTTTTAAATAATAGTTGTATAATATATTTATAATACCTGTGTGTGTCAATTTTTCGTCAAACTTTGCGGTGAAGCACGAGGGGCATCTATGGTCCATTTCTTTGAACATATACAACACATTTTTTGTCAATTGAATTTTGGTCAATATATAAGACCAAACTATCATGAATTCACGTCAATGTTCAAAGGTTGACAAAGGACTATTGACAATATTATTCAGTTTTTTAAGTAGTATCGTTTCTATTGTGTATTTAAAAACAGGCGCATAATGTGCATTAAAAATATTTAACAGGCGAATTAATAATAATACTTATTAAAATTAATTAAGATATATTTTTAATCAAAAAATTAGTCAAATATAAAATTACAGTAAAAGAGAATAATTTGTATCAAATTTTAAAACGATTATGAAATACGAATGAAATGTAATGGAAAGCGGCAATGTGTATTGCAAATTTGCAATACGTATCCGTAGTTTATACTCAATTGAGAGAAGTATATTATTAGTATTATCCCATGTGCTTAAATTTGTATTGCGGATATATTGAATCTTGAATCATTTTATTGACATACATGGCATGGAGGGATATCAATAAGGGACTAATAATTTTATATATTACTAATTTATAAGACAAAACAAACGGGGTTTGTGTAATCGATCTACCCCTCCTCTTAAAGAATTTGGAGGCTGAATTCTTCATTCTTAGATCTTTAAATCAATCAAATTATTTGTTAAATTCGCCCGCTCAAATTTAAATTTAATATTCAGCTGAGCTCGAGTTTAAACCATACGTTTTGTCCAAAAATTTTAACAAATCGAAATAAATTTTATATGAGTTCGACTCAAATCCATTAAAATTGAGTTCATTGGACAATAAATAAACATAAATAAAAATTACGATTATATCTATAATTTATCATTATCATTCTATCAGTTTGTCATCCAATACTATTTAAAATAAAAATAATATATCTATTTATTATTAGATATTGCACATTATTTATAATTGATTATAAAATAAAATTTTAAAAATAAAAATTTTGATACTCGAATAAACTAAAAGGTTAGATAGTTAGAAGTAAAACGGTAAACAAATTAAATTGTGTATTAAGCTCATTCGAATTTGTGTTGAATATGTTCATGAACAGCTTATACTCGGCTCGGTTGTTACTAAATTCGAGTTCGAATAATAACATGCCATCTTATATTTACCGTCAAAAAAAAGATAATTTGTCTTCTTAGGATACCACATTAACATGCAACTTGAATCAACAATATTAGAATAATAGAAATAATTTCTTCAATACCAACGAAAAGCAACAAAATTCATACAAGACAAAAATTAGCAATATACATAATCTTTTCTCGGTATATTATGATGGAGCAATCAATTTAATAGTGAGATATTTAGCCAATAAAATTAAATTAAACATATGAGATGCTTTCCGTCAGGAATGACAACAAAACAATTCAATTATTTATATTCTGAGAAGTTGATGAGCAGCTGGGAAGCATGTAGTGCTGTTACTAGTTTATTACTACTACTAAAAAAATAAAGTGAAAGACGGATAGTGGAATAATGACGCCCATTACAACTAAAGTGATCATTGAGACACTGATTCACGGGAGGAATCAGATAATTAAAAATTTAAAATATTAAAAATTTCCAAAACGATTTATCGTTTTCGAAAGGAATGATTCTGTAGTTAAAAACAATTACCAAAGCATCACAAATTGTATTACAGATTTGTTTCTGTGTTTGCTCATTTTGATAATAATACATACAATAATCAAAGAATGCACAAGTTTTTTTACCAACCATGCTATGTAGAGTGTATGGGTTTGTTTTCTAATTGTATAATCAAAGACAATATCTAATTTTATATGCTTCTTATCAATCCACGTGAAAATCTGTGACCACTTAGATTTACAACAATATAGAAATATCCCCGTACAGTACATAATTTTTTAACTAAAGTTTTACCTTTCAATTTTTTTTTCTAATTCCGTCCACGGTTCTATACACAATCTTGAATTTTCCAATTATATAACCTGATAATCTCAAGTTGACGGAGAGTTGATATTTAAACCAAAAAATATTATTTATTAATAATTTATCAGTTTAATTACATGATAACTAGAAATCTAAAATAAAAATCTCAAGAAAACAGTTTTCATTTTTAAATAAAACGGAATCAAACGGCACTGAACAAATCTATCTCGGAAAGCGATCGAATCCGGTGACATCAAGCATTATGTCACAATTTTATGTATTATGAAGATAATTAAGCACGTGAGTAAAAGCTCCAAATTTTCCACTTGCCCACTAGTGTGCACAAAGGGAAGTTACAAATGAAGCCTCATGTACAACATTTAAATACAATAAATCTAGTTAATAGTTTCCACGTGCACATTCAGGTTCATGAATCTACTCCACTACATATAATTCCCTCCCCACACTCACCCCATCCTCGTTTTAGTTTATCAATCCTTTCTTAATTCTCTCCTTCAAAGTTCTTATCCTCAAAAAATACACGTACAAACATCTATTTATAAGGATTCGAGTTTGGACTGACGATTATTGCAGCATACTTAACATGTCTGGAGTATGTTTACCCGCTTCATATAATCGTAGCTCAAGTTTTAGTAACTTAATTACATGCTTATCATCGGATACATGGGGTGATTTGCCACTAAGAGAAGATGATTCTGAAGATATGGTGATTTACAACTTTTTACGTGACGCTGTTAGTGTTGGATGGACGCCGTTTAATTTCACAGCTAATGAAGTTATTAAGCCCGAGCCAGCCGATGAAATTAAGCCAGTTATTGTTACTAACTCGGCTTCTACGCCGATTTTAGTTCCTACTACATCGGCTCAAGCCGTTGTTAAATCGGAGCCGGACGAGCCGGCTTCACCGGCGTCTAAGGGGCGGCACTACAGGGGTGTTAGACAGAGGCCATGGGGAAAATTCGCGGCGGAGATAAGAGATCCGGCTAAGAATGGCGCGAGAGTTTGGCTGGGAACTTACGAAATGGCTGAGGAAGCTGCGTTGGCTTATGACCGAGCGGCTTATAGGATGCGAGGCTCCAAAGCTTTGTTAAATTTTCCGCATAGAGCCGGCTTGAATGAGCCGGAGCCAGTTAGAATCATGGCTAAGAGGAGATCTTCACCCGAGCCGACAGCTTCGGCTTCGGGGAGTGAGTCTCCTAAGCGAAGAAAGAAAGGGGTGACGACTGCGAAAGCCGAGCCGGAAGTGGAGAGCCGAGCCATGTGTACAATTGAGTCCCAAATTGCAAGACAAATACCAGTTGGAGAAGAGTTATTATTGGTCAGCTAGATGAATGTAGGGGGTTGTTTGGTTGTGTATAGAAATGAATGATTATATGCTATTGGTTTGGATTTTGTAGTGTCACTTGAGTTGCTAAATGAGATGGAGAGAGCGTTGTTTAAGGCTTGAAGCGCAATTGCCAAAAGAAATGAGACCTAACGTTGTTGGTCACCGTTAAATTATGAAAATAAATTATTATTTTAGAAAATTTTATTTTTTTAAAATAAGTTTTATTCTTAATTTGTTTTTCAGAAATAAGTATTTATTTTTTAAAAAAATAGTTAATATGTATTTTTTTAAAAAATAAACACTTATTTTACATAAATAAGTTTAGTCAAACGGACCAATATCTATCTTCCTATTTTGATAATAGATCATCCGTGAGGTCACATGCCATTATCGTTGTTTAATGGAACATTCGTTTTGTCAACTCAAACTGAACTTTATTGCGAATTTCGCTCTAATGGAACATTCGTTTTGTCAAGTATCTAAATTATTGTTTAAAATAGAACTTTAGCTTGAATTTGTTGAAATAAACTCAGCCTTGTTTAATCTAATTACAAATTAATCTAAGTATGCAAATATTTATATCTACAACATGAGTTCTTATAGACGATTTTAATATTGTTACACATACATAAATAAATACGATTAGGATTAAAAATATATATTCATTTAGTGAGATTATTTATTTATCGATAAATGAATATTAATTCATTTAGATAATATTTTTAGATTTTTTTTAATTATATTATTTTATACTTCTTGCGTCCCAATTTAAGTGCCTTCTTAATTATATTTATTTTTAAAATGAAGAAGGAGATATACCTGATTATTTTTGGTTTATGGATAAATAATCTAATGGGTAAAGTAAACATCTTAAAGACCTAATAGGTTCCAGTTGCACTTGGTTTGAACTGAACTCGTGATTTGAACACAATTTATATGCTCGATAAATCATAAAAGCGAATCTCATCGATAATTAGAAACTCATTCGAATCGCAATTTTAAGTTCAATTATATTTTATCAATTAATACAGTCAGTCTAATTGTGCTTAATTGTGAGGGAGTCAGTCGGGTGATGAAAAAATGGGGGTGCAAGGAAAATGCAGTACTAACCAAAACATAAAAGGATGTGGATGCACTGGCTGTAACTCAACTGGCCGATCAATTGTGGAGATGATCAAGCATATGTGATTATGAAGTTTTTCTATATATGATGTAATTTTTCTCTGAATTATGTTATAAGAGCCCATGACACGAATCCGAGGGTTAAATCTTTACAAGTTCTCTCACATAAATCAAACCCGGTCTTGTAAATTGCAGGTTCTGTTGATCTTTCTTAATTTTAAAGGAAAATGTAAAGATCAAGACATTAGAGTCCAACTTGTGTCATGTCTTATACAAAGATAGAGCACTGTTTAAGCTAGGATGCATTAAGCTTTTGCTAGTTAAACTGCTTCAGATTTTTAAGTACACAAAAACTGAATATTGCAACCATTACTAAAACCGCACCAAATCTGGAACTTCCTGGGGTCCGTCCCTGCAGATATGTTTCTTAAAAAAGTTTCAGGATTTATTCTTCTATGGGAGATTTGTTACCATAATGATTTGAGTTATTCTGATTATGCACGGGAGTTGGTCCTGTTTCATAAACACTTGTTGTATGGAAGCAACTGAACTGAAGGAGTTCAAGGTACAATTGCAGAGCCACTAGATTTGGGTGTTATGAATTTCAAAACTTTGGGTTTGAGGTGTGGTAGATCAGTATATAAAGAAAGAAAATGTTTTTTTGAGTCTTTGTATTGAATATTTAGAACTGAATTACCTCTGGCTTTCCTTACCAGGGATCGGAGTTGGCGAGTTTCTTGTTATATAATTTGTAACTCCGAGTGAACTTGAATTCTCAATTGGGATAAGACCCTCTTACTCTTATTATATATAGGATATAATTCAACACACGTGATCCATATTTTCATATTTTCAGCAAGAGAGTGTTCAGCGTCAGAATTCTCGTGCAATAGTTATGTAGATTAGATTGTTTATGCCACTAAAATGAAGCAAAGGAAATAAGAAATAGATTATACTTGTGATAAGAGGGTACATGTTACATGAATAAAACTCTGGCTTGTACTTCACGGGTTCTATCGGTCTTTCTTTATTTTGGAAGAAAAGGTAAGATCAAGATATTGGGGTCGAACTACGTTTTATACAAACCTGAAGAACCAGTGAAGCTAGGATGCATCAAGCTTATGTTAGTTGAACTGAACTGGTTTAGATTTTTATATACACAGAAACTAAAATATTCCAGCCATTACTAAAGACTGCAGCAGACTTCTATACTTATATATGTACATAAAAATCTGAATATTCCAGGGGGACCAAGTCCGCCTTGGGTACGTCCATCCCTGCAGATATGTTTTCTAAAGATCTTCCCGGTTTTCCCCTTGAGAGGAAGATCAATATCCATGATTATCTGAAGTAATCTGATTATGACAGTTGGTCCTATTTATGAAAGGATGTTCATCGTTTTCCTCGCCTGTGTACCATGCTCTTGTGTACGCCATTGCTTAGCACCTCAATGTGGTCACTTATGTGGACCGTAACTGGACTCGAACTTGATAATATATTCCTAGGACTTTGAAGAACTCATTAACAGACTTGAATTCGACTGGTGTAATTTGAACCCAATTTGTAGAATTTTAAACTCAGAACCTATCTTGATGATTAAAAACTCATTTTGTTCAAATTGTAGTTTTAAGTTCAATTATAATTTATCATTTAGCCCTAAACAAATATCATGCATTTTTTATAGAGACTTGCATCATTGACATAAATAAAGCCGAGTAACCGTCAAAAGTTTAATACCTTTATGTATGTGATACATAGATGCCAAATTTCATAATAACGTTATTATACGTAACAGTCGAAGTTATTGTGCGTAACACTGGAAAGTTTAATACACTTATGCGTTAGATGCCAAATTTCATAATATATAGCATATCCTTTACTCTCGAAGATTCTAAAAAAAGTAATAACCCAAATAATAAAGTCTTATCCACTGTCATTCCAGCTTCGCATTTATATCTGCAACATGGGCTGAATGATTTTAATTTTGTTAGACGTATACAGTACATGCAATCAATATAATTGTGTAATTTGTGATGATCAAAGCATTATCTTTAATGGAAGCTGGCCTCTAAGATTTCACATAATATTTTGATCGAAAAAGAAATCTGATTTATTTCGTACCCTTCGCTCAATGAAAAAATGGGTCAAATATGGATCTCTCGGTTCGAGAAATCAAAATGAGAGATCAAACCATCTCTTCTGACTCTTTCAAATTCGATAAATGTTGGTTGATCATATATTTCATTCTAGTTCTACGATGACAAATAAAATGTTACTAACCATCTATGTGCTATAATTTTCTATGGATAGAAAAAAACCCTAGAAGGTGCAAGAAACACGGATAGATGATGTGATTTCATGCATTCACAAAAATTTCCCAAATTATAACGGATAGATGATTACAACGATCGATTATTAGAGACCGGAACCATTTCTAATATAGTATATATGTTTTAATATCGCATACATTTAAAAAAAAACAAATATCGCATACATTTAATGTCCATGTAGCGATATCAAGTGGTTGATCTAAAAAAATTAATGATATTTTTAGTTTTGAGTCCGGTTTGTCCTAGTTTATGTTCTCATAGAAATTTCTCTCCATGTATCTCCCTCTCTCAAAAAACACATGCACAGCACTGTGGCTACATCTGGAACAAGCAGAATAATTATATCCATGCAACATTACCGACATGGTGAATGACCCTCATCGTCTCCACTGCCCAAATTGCCCTGTACACTAGAAAGACGTCTTGTCCATCCACCCACAGAGTTGTACATGTATCCACAGATTCGTCCATAACAATATAACATCTTCAAGTACTGGCTCCATCCTGGCAAGTACTAATTACAACGGATGTCAGTAGTGCTAGGACACAATCAGGATTTGGATGCACTGGTTGTAATTTAATTGGCCAAGCAATCGTGGAGATGATCCAGCATGTGTGATATGATGTTTTTATTATAATGTTGTAATTTTTTTATGTATTATGTTTGTTATAAGAGCTAATGACCTGAATCTTTGTTAAATTATTCTTAATATCAGTAAAGTAATTATATATCTATTTTTCAAGTTATTATCTGTTAGAATAATTGTTTAAGCATAACTATTTTCCCCTCAGAACCCCCTTGATTGGATATCAATAGTGGAAGGGTTGAACTTTCATATTCCCTTCTAGCAAGAGAGTCTTCAGCTTCAATTCAGGATTCTCGTGTAATAGTTGTGTAGATTAAATTGTTTATGACACTAAATTTAAGCAAAATAAACAAGGACTATATGATCTCTTGTGGCAAGGAAGAACATCTCACATAAATCAAACTCTGGCTTGTATGTTGCAGGTTCTACTGATCAAGACATTAGAGTCGAACTTGGGTCATGTTTTATAGGAACATAGCACCATTTAAGCTAGAATGCATCATGCATATGTTAGTTAAACTGCTTCAAATTTAAAGTACAAAGAAACTGGAAATTCCGACCATTAATAAAATTGCAGCAGAATTATATGTACATGAATCTGAAAATTCCAAGGGGACCAAGGCCTCGGCTTTTAGAGCATATATCTTTTTAATTACAAGAAACAAATGCCTCAAGTCAGGAAAATCTTTAAAAGCACAAACTAAAACATAAAATAATTCAAGTACATCAATAATTTGAATCTAATCAATTACCAGTGGTGTAGTACATGCACCGGCAGAATAATAATTTAAGGACTTACATTACATCAATATAATACTCTTTCTTGCTCCTTTGTAGAACTTCAAATTTTACATTAACTTTATTCAGTTACCTACAGTCCTGTTTTCTTACTGTGGACTGCTCCTTAACAGCCAAGTTAATTTATAAAGCGATGTCAGCTCTCTCATTTACATAACTAACATTAACCTATTCTTTAAACCTTGCCAGCTCATCATCTTCTTAACTAATATACCATTTTTCTGTACCACTCTCAAGTCATTAATCAACCTAACTTGGTCATACCCTGTATAATCTCAAAATTAATGCTCTGCTCTTTCTTGCTCCTTTGTAAAACTTCAAATTTTATAATATATAAAATTGAATTAATATGATGTTCGCTAATCAGTAGTCATTGTATATAATCTTTTATTTCACTTTCCGTTTTAGTCAAAATATATAGTTACTGAGTTGCAGACAGAATATCAATTACCAATGCAAGAGAATTATTATCTAAACAGGTCAACACTATTAAAGCAGTGATTAGCTAAAATTCAAACTTTGAAAAAAGTGCATGTTATTCATAAACTTGAAATGAGCATTTAGGCAATTAAAAGAAAGAAGGAAAGTGTTCACAAGAAGCACCTGGATGTAGCATCCTGGTGGAAAAATACCTTGCTCTTAATCAACACTAATATAACAAGCCCCTTTAATTTTATGGGAAGTAGGAATCTTTAATATGGGAAGGGCATCACTGGTCCTTTTGGCTTTGGGCATTCTGCAAGAAGTGTGAATCATCTGCAATTTCATTAAAACCAGAACCCAAGTATAGATGCACATTAATCTAGATATCTTAACTAGGTGTGCATGAGATTTGGTCATCCGCACCCGAGATACATAATGTACAAGAGCTGCATGATATACACATATCTAATTATTCAGAAATAATAACTATACAATGTGCTCAATCGGTCATTCAGTAATATTATCACTAGGAATATACCTTAGAAATACAGGACACTACGTACTCTGCAAAGTTGGAGTCCTTGAAGTTTATAGGGCTCTGAACATCAACTACACTCTTACCAAACACCAAAATCCTAGGTCTTTTCTGTTCAAAACCAAAATTAACACCACAATTAGACATTCAAATAAATAAATTAATATACACACACAAGTGGGTGAGGAGTGAAAAGTGAAAATTGTGACTAACCCAACGGCCCGATGCTCCATGACCTAAAAATTACCTGAGTAAACTCAAGTAGCAATACCAGGCAAATCACAGTACGAGCAGCAGAAATTGAGTGATTTGTAAGAGGAATCGTCAGATATGTGACAAGTATGAGAAATTTTGGAAGTTAAAGAAATCTGTGAGATGTGACAAGTGCGAGTAACAATCTTTCTTCACCTGTATAATTATAATTTTATTTATTTATTTTTGAGGTTAGTAAACAAATTTGTGAGATATCACAAGTATTTATTTTAAAATTAAAATATAAATATATAACTCATATGATTAAGAATTTTTAATATATTTAAATATGACGAAAAAGTATTATATAAATTTTATTGTTATATAATATTAAATTAGATAAATAATATTTTATCATATTACAATTTCAATATTTTTATGAACATACAATATATAGTAAAATCTTTATAGAAATAATTAATAAATGTTAACAATATAATCATATTCTCACAGTTAATAGTATATAAAATTAAAAATATTATATTACAAAATAGCAATTATAATATATATATATATATATTTCAAAATATACATTTTTAATTATTATAATAAATATACATTTTAAATATTTAAAAGGTATTTTGTGCATTTTACCATGTTTAAGTTAATATATAATAATTTTTTATATAGTTCAAAAAATTAAATAATACATTATCTTTCTATTAAAATATATAAAATATGATTATAATATAAAAAATTTAAGAGATCTTGAAGATAATATTATAAATATTATAATTTAATAATTTTAACTCTGACATTTTTATAATTTTAACTTTATTTGACTTTTCAAATGTTAGATTGATCGATCTTGACCAATATTATATATATTTTAAAAATATTATCAAACCTTTAATTAATATATTTTTAAAAGTAATTTATAAATTGTTAAAATTATAAATATATAATCAACGATAAATACCAAATTATCCCCCCCACCCCAAACCCAAATACCGGTTAAGTTAATATAACTATTAAAAATTATAACAGGCACTATACTTTATGCGTCAGTTGTTAAAATTTCGAAGCGAAAGATACTTTTATGCGTCGGTTATAAAAAGACCGATACAAAATAACAATTTTATGAGTCGGTTGTAAAATTTGCGACGCAACAAACTATTTTAAGCGTCTGCGTTTTTAAATCAACGTATAAAGTTATTATAAGCGTCGATTATATATCAAACCGACGTAACAACTCCAATAAAACTGACAAAATGCATCGGCTAAATCAACAACTGACGCAAAATGTTCATAATAAAGATAAAAAACGTCGCATTAACTAATAACCGGCGCAAAAGAGACAACACAAAAAACTAGACAATTCATCATTAAAAAAAGAAGAAAAATAGAGTTAAAAATCCTAATCAGTTAAAATTTGTTTTTAAATTTATGATTTACGGCTCAATACCTAAATAGAGATATATATATATTTATTTTGATAGATCGATTCATTCATTTTCAGACTTTTAGTCTCGAGCTATCTATTTCAGGTGTTATTACTTCTTTATAAGTTGATTTTTATGTTTACATGATTTTACATAAAAAACAATTATCTCGATGTGAAAAGAGAAAAAAATGATCTAATAAATTAAAAGAGTCACAACGAGGAAATATGGATAATTTTGTTATAAAAAAGGTATACTCTTCTAGCAAAATTGATAAAAATTTGAAGGAAATAAGTGAAGATTTGAAAGAATTTTACGTAGATAATGAGGATGAAACTCTATCCAATTCAGCTGATATTAAATTTGGGGTTGAAGAAGAACCAATTTCTCTTTTAGATATTCATGATCATAGAAATTGGGATAAATTTGGACAATAAAACAAGAGATACCATAGTTAAAAAATGGCACATAAAAGAATCAAATCTTGTATTTCCTTCGGATAATACCTCTAGGCATTTCTCATATACTTATTATTCTAGAAAATTATTTAATTGAGAAGTTGTTGATAGAAAATGATTGATTTATTGCAAACAGATTGATAAAGTTTATTGTTTTTGTTGGTTACTTATATTACCGATATTAATGAGATTTTGTTACTTATTTTTTCATGGATTATATCATACGCTTTTTTTTATAGTTACGACAATTTTTTTTAAGAGGCTCATTTTAAGTTTTTGCCGCGGGACCTCCGGTAAGTCACGAACGACCTTGATGATAATGATGATATACCACACATACAAAATTGCACAAGATAAAAGAAACAGTTTTTTTTCAAAAAAACATTTTTTAAAAAAAACGGATCTTTTAAAACAAACTGCTTACGCTATATAATATAGCGTAAACTTTTAAAAATTTACGTTATATAATATAGTGTAACCTTTCACATGCAACACGTTCTGTTAAAGGGTTTTCCGAGAATTAAAATATTTTTAACTTACGCTATATTATACAGCGTATACACACTATAATATAGCGTATATATATATATTTTTTTTATTTTTAATCTGAGCCATTGATTTAAAATTTGTAGAATATTAGATGGGTTGGTTTTTTAAACAAAGTTATTCAATTGTGGCTGTAGAACCGACCCTATCTCAAAATATGCATAAATAAAAAAATTACCAAACAGTTAACAATTTTTTTTGACAGCACTTTTTTCATCATTACTTTTTTTCACGGTATAGTAATTTTGAACAACGATCTCAAACGGAGTCTTAATATCAAGTACTAATGAATGTCTTCAATAATATATAAAAATTAAATATTTATATTATAATTCCAACAATATGAATAAAAATATAGGATTTAAATCTCACTAACCACATTTTATTATTTATATTTTATTTTAATTAAAATTCATTACATGCATAAATTTATTTTATATGATTATAAGTATATGGTGGTTCATCTTTAATACTCCAATAATTAAAATAAATATTTTTTAATATTCTAAATTCCTACTAAACTTATAATCTATTTAACTTACATTAAAATTTATCATCTATATTAAAATTTCATAATATTTACAATATACGAATTTTTTATCTACAGATTACTACTCCCTCCGTCCCATTGAGAAATATACACTTCTCATGGGCACGGAGACCAATGCATCCATTAAAAAATGAGTAAGGTTAGATGAAAAGTGGGTAAAGTGGTGAAACCTATTAATATTTAATAATAAATTTGAGATAGTTGAGGAAAGTAGTGGGTGTAATAGTATTTTTATATTATGAATTTGTGATAGTGGAGAAAAGTTAATGGGTGTAATAGTGTTTTTTATTATTAAAACTTTATTATTTTTGGAATGTATACAAATGAGAGGGACATTCAAAAAAGATAAGTGTATACAATTGAATGGGACAGAAGGAGTATAAAACTTTGCAAACTATTTTATGATGTATTGCTAGTTGTCTTGCAAAAAATCTATTGTTCAAAATTTGAAATTTAAATCCAACGCTTTTTCAAAATAAAAAAAAAACGAAAATGATTAAAAAAAGTATATTACTGGCTTTAGGAGTACCCTGCGTCTCTT
>QRFB01006359.1:0-37797 GCA_008931105.1 Oenanthe javanica | reverse complement strand
TGGCAATGGTCCGTTGAGCTTATTATGCTGGAGATTGAGAAAAAAACAGCCTGTTCTCTGGGAGATGCTGCAGACCGCCAGTCAAATATTTGTGAGNAATATTTGTGAGAGATTTAGATCATTCAAAGAACCCTTCCAAGTCCACTGAGGAATATCACCATAAATTTGGTTGTTCGACAGATCTAAGTATTGAAGCTCTTCTAAGGATCTAATGAAATGTGGGAACTCCATGATCTTGCAAGATGCCAAACCTAACTCTTCTATATCCGGATTGAGTGTGGTCGTATTTGTAAATTTCAATGATAGACTATTATGTGAAAGATGCAAAACCATATAGGCGTGAAAACATTTCAACATTCAAAACACCACTGAGATTGTTTGAGGAGAGATCTAGATCAATGAGGTTCACAAGTTTAGAGAACGATTGTGGAATGGTGCCATTTAGTAAATTGTTGCTACAAGAAAAAGACCACAGCGACGACCTAGAGGTATTGAATTGTTATTGCTAAGAGCAAGGTACGTTAGATTTTGAAGATTGGCAAAAGAATCGGGAATTGGGCCACTAAAATTATTGTAGCTCAGGTCCAAATCAATAAGTTGAGTAAGATTCCCTATGGATCCTGGGATCAACCCAGTTAATTTGCAACTCCAGAGTGAAAAGATGGTTAGGGACTTGAGGTAGTCCATTGAATCAGGTAGTCCTCCAGTTAAGGTTGTTCGGGAAAGGGAAAACATCTGGAGACTGGTACTACTGTCCCACTTATTTTTTGGTAAAATAATAGTGAGATTCGAGTTACGGTCTAAACTTAATTGTTTCAAGTTGGGTAGGTGGAAAGTTTTTTCAGGTAAGACACCATTTAAATCATTGGCACGAAAGTTGGACTGGAGATAAGAAAGTTGGAAGAGGGGGCTGTTCGGAGGTATGGATCCTAGAAGGCAGCTGCAACTCAGGTCCAATCCTATCACGTCTCCAGTCGTCTGGTTACAGATCACTCCGTCCCACTTGCAGTAATCAGAACTCATGCTCCAACTTATCGTCTTTGGATGCGGAGACTCAATTCTCCACAAATTTCAGAACCACAAGTAGTTATTGAAAAGCTATTCTTAAACTGAAACAGCGCAAGCTTTTGCATGTTAGGACTCAAATGCCTAGTAGCTGCAGAAGGTGATGAAACAGCAACATAATGCTGCAAGAATAGCAGAAATGTTAGTATGATCGTGAAATGCCCCATGCGATTGCACATTGCAAATGTAATTGAAGGCTTAACGTCTGTGTATATTGTTTTTATTTTTCAGAAGTGNTACGGTCTAAACTTAATTGTTTCAAGTTGGGTAGGTGGAAAGTTTTTTCAGGTAAGACACCATTCAAATCATTGGCACGAAAGTTGGACTGGAGATAAGAAAGTTGGAAGAGGGGGCTGTTCGGAGGTATGGATCCTAGAAGGCAGCTGCAACTCAGGTCCAGTCCTATCACGTTTCCAGTCGTTTGGTTACAGATCACTCCGTCCCACTTGCAGTAATCAGAACTCATGCTCCAACTTATTGTCTTTGGATGCGGAGTACTCAATTCTCCACAAATTTCAGAACCACAAGTAGTTATTGAAAAGCTATTCTTAAACTGAAACAGCGCAAGCTTTTGCATGTTAGGACTCAAATGCCTAGTAGCTGCAGAAGGTGATGAAACAGCAACATAATGCTGCAAGAATAGCAGAAATGTTAGTATGATCGTGAAATGCCCCATGCGATTGCACATTGCAAATGTAATTGAAGGCTTAACGTCTGTGTATATTGTTTTTATTTTTCAGAAGTGGGTTCAAACCTCTGTATTTAAAACAAAACGGATAGGCAGCAGCCTCAATGGTAGGAAAGAATTGAATAATAAGTGTAAGGCATGTGTTCTAATGGTCTATTATTTTACTAAAACGAGTGTTTTGTGACTAATCATATATAATTATACCATGCATCTCTACAATATAAATTTCATGAAGATACGTGTAATCGCATAGCAGGACCCCCTCGAGCAACATGAAAAGTAGTCAACAAAACAAGCAGTAACACGGCGAGTCAAAAGAATTATAAACTTTTAGCTTTCATTTCAACAATCTTGCTACNGTTATTGAAAAGCTATTCTTAAACTGAAACAGCGCAAGCTTTTGCATGTCAGGACTCAAATGCCTAGTAGCTGCAGAAGGTGATGAAACAGCAACATAATGCTGCAAGAATAGCAGAAATGTTAGTATGATCGTGAAATGCCCCATGCGATTGCACATTGCAAAAGTAATTGAAGGCTTGTCTGTATATATTGTTTTTATTTTTCAGAAGTGGGTTCAAACCTCTGTATTTAAAACAAAACGGATAGGCAGCAGCCTCAATGGTAGGAAAGAATTGAATAATAAGTGTAAGGCATGTGTTCTAATGGTCTATTATTTTACTAAAACGAGTGTTTTGTGACTAATCATATATAATTATACCATGCATCTCTACAATATAAATTTCATGAAGATACGTGTAATCGCATAGCAGGACCCCCTCGAGCAACATGAAAAGTAGTCAACAAAACAAGCAGTAACACGGCGAGTCAAAAGAATTATAAACTTTTAGCTTCCATTTTAACAATCTTGCTATGTACATATCCCTGGTTCGTTCACAACAGTCGTTTTATAAGAAAACATGATGGTGTGGAAAATGGAAAGTAATATTTCTTTAATCTCAATGTTGGTGCTGATACTTTGCAGTTAGCAATGGAGGAGGGTGTGCAAAGTAATATAACCGGTGAACAAAACAATGAGAGTCCAACCAAAATCTACTCTACAAAACTAAAGAACATTAGATCTTTGTTGAGTTTAAACATTACACATAGTAACAGGCCAGCTTACTGAGTGAACTGGCTCGTTTCTATCTTTGCCTCTGATCTAAACATTTGGGCTGGTCTAGTTTTGCACACAACTTATACTGTACTAACCAGAGTTTATTGGGCCTCCTTGTGATGCATGCACAGTGCACTAGTTACCTAGTGAACCCACAATTTTGCACTGCCAATGCATGATAGCATGTATCACTGTAGATGACTGGACATAACTCCAAACATGAAGATGTAGTTATCTACTTATCTTCTAACTCACAGCCTACATCATATACTTCTGAGTCTTTAATTTTTGACGGCAACATGATCATTGTCCAATGGTCAGTCATCTCTCACCATTATCCAATGACTTTTGTCCAATAACTCTACATATATTGACTTGTATGATGTATCTACTTTTCTACCATAATATCATAATCACCATTATTAAACAGACCCTTTATTTAATTTTGACCTCTAAGAACTATACAAGAATTAAAAAGTATACAAGGATTATATTTTTTTCTTTTCTCAAATCAACTTCTCATTGTAAGACACTTTTATTTATTTATATAATAAAATAAACATATATTTAATCTCTGAAAAAGTAAGTACATGGGCAGAGAGTTGGTACCCAACGTATCTAATTACCCACCCTACCCTACCCTACCCTACCCTACCCCACTCTACCCTAGTTTGACAAGTCTATCGTACTACAATAACACTCTCCCTCTGATTTTTATACATGTACTTTAACAGACCATCAACCAAGTCTTCACCACGCGCCTTTAACAGCGCGTGCACTCCACTCCCCTCTTATTTTCACCTCCAATTAGCGTGCCAAATTCATACCCACCAAAACCCATAAGCTCCTTCAGATTTCAGACAACCCCATCTCCGTATATACTTACATATATACACATATTACAGATATATTGTTTTTTTACTATATGTAGAAACCCTATATTCATCTCCTTCCCTCTTCACATTATTCTCAGGTACTGTCTCATATCTTTATGACAACCTATGTATGTTCCTGTATATGTGTATGTATAGTTTGAAGTTGTGCTGTTTTATAGTTTATTAACTGATTTTATGCTTGCCCAGATCTATCAAATGTTGTTACTTTTTGTGTTGGTATGCATTAACTGTGTTTGCACTTGGATTTTTCTGGTGGTTTTTTCGATAAAATTGCGTAAAAATTGTATTTTTATGTATATGAATTGTCAGGAGGAAATGGTTTGATTGTTAATGTAGTTGTTTTATTACAATGTATGGTGCTACAACATGTTATCGATTTGTGTGATGTTGGGAGTAAGTAATGTTAGTTCCGTATATGGAATCTAATTAATATAAGATCAAGAATTCATCTGTGAATGTGGTTTTCTATGTTTGTGAGAATTGACAATGCCGATTCTTGGTATGACGAATTTTAATATATTCGGTTTAGAGTAGGAAAATGAGTTCTGGATAGAAGGCATCCCTTTTGTGAAAATTGAAAAGTTAACATCTTTATTGAGGAGGTCTTCTCTTTCCAAGTAATGGTAACTTTGTGCCAAACATGATTGTTTTCGAGAAAGAAGAGGATATTTTTTGTGAAAATTCGATGTAATCTTGGACAAATTTGTAGGCATGTTTGATGGGGGTTGGCATTGCCTTGGAACAAATTGAGAGCTCTGTTATACCTTGTAGTTTCTGAATGTTTATATGTTTGTATGATTTGCCACTAACTAGGATGAATTAGTTTTACATTGTGATCGTAGAAATGAGTTTCAATATGTTTTTAATCGTTTTCTGTAGCTGTATTATTATTATTACACAATTTGCGGAGCTACACCGCTACATATTGTGGATATAGTTGAATTGTGGTGTTAATAGTAAGTAATCTTGTTCTGTATATAGAATATATTACAGTAAATAATAAGGTCAAGAATCTTTTGATCATTCTCACTATAATAAATAATAAATGAACAGATGCTTTGTGTATAGTTTTAGGAGGAACATGGTGGTTTTGGGAATTGACACGAATACACCATTGATTCGTGGTATATAAAATTCTGATATTCGAGACCTCTGTTATGCCTTGTATTTTCTGAACTCAGTTGTGCAATAGTAACAATACAAATAAAATGAGTTCTGGACAACTCATGGATCCCCCTATTCTTTAATATTTTTCTTTTAGATGTTTCATTTTATTGAATGAAGGATTGTGCAGCAGAACCCTTGCTTGCTTCATGTCGTGTTGGAGGTCGAAATAGTTCCTTTTGAAAATGTGTGCTGTTCGTTGGTGACGCTTACTCAACCATCAACATTCATCAGATTATGTACTTCCATTATAGGCAATAACAATCTGGACTTGAGGCACTAATTGCTATGGTTTTACTTTGTTGCAGTCAAGTTTTACCCTGTTGTCATCTTGTACTCTTGTTTGGTATGACTGCTTGAGCTTCGCTGGTGTTGGATGTTTATTCATTGCAATACTTCCTATTTCTTGGTTTAAAAGGAAATAAAAAACAAAAGAATTTCCTTGTGAGTCTAGCACTGCATTTGGGATCAAGTATTCTAATGTACATAACATGTAATGGGATATGGACGCATGAGGTGTCCTTTTAGGCTCTTACCCTAGTCGACATACAACACATGCAAGGGAATGTGGATGACATGTACTTTTCTTCTTTCACTCTAGTTGTTCTGGGTGGAAGTGTGGAACAACTCTGTTGTCTTTTTTATTTTTGTCGCCATTGTCGGATGAAGGTGGTTACTGTTGGGACATTGCAGAGTTGTTATAATGTATAAAATGGTTTTGCCTCTTCCAACTTTTATTAAGTCTATAATACATCTTAATTCTTAATTTTTTGTTTCAGATTCAGTGTACTACTCTGTTACTTGCATGATGCATATCCAATTTCGAGTAATTTAAACAATCTCATAGTAGAGTAGAATATTTCTTTAGAGTTGCATGTCTATGAAAGTTGCATATTTCGTCATATGGTTGGTTCTTGTATCATCTTTTTATGTAGGCTTACCAGTTCAGTAGATTTTGTAATTCTGATATCCGACTTTAGAGTCATGAACATTACTACACCCACAGACACCCCATGCATATATATTATTTGAAAAACTGTCATTTGTTTGATAAGTGTACAGTCTTTAGCTTTATTATCTGTTTCTGTAAACGAATCTTCTTTTAATGAATTTGTTTCATCGAGAAAATTATAATAAACTTGATTGTCTGAATTCTTCATCCAAAAGCAATGTTATTGATATAGTCAGTTGCTTTTTAAGTTTTAATGCATTCCTGTATTTGCATATTGCTGAGTGGTATAACCATTTTACCATATTTGTACGAAGAATCAGGCTGCTGCTAGTAAATGTGGTCATAGCTTTTGGAATCATTAAATTGATTGCTATCAATGAGAGGTTTGGTTCGTGTAAGCATAATAGATGGATTATATCTACCCTTGTGATGCTGTCCTTGCGAAATAATTAAAAGGATATGTAGTGGGTATAGACAGAATCATGAGAATGTGTTGGACTGATAATTTACCACAATTATCTGGTTGATCCGGATGAACTATGCTAATTATCTATGGATCTTAGAAAAATCTTATTTATAGTTATTTAACATTCTGCATATATTATACGACTAAGTTTTGAAGTCATGTTCTTATCCTTACTGTTACTAAGCTTTTTACAGTAGCTAATTCTCTGTACTTCTGTAGTCTTTTTATTGTCGTGCCAAAGAAAATAGAGACTGTTTTTTGGATTTTTCTCTAATTATATTTACATTTGCAGCTTTATCCAATGTGAAAAGGTCACTTGTGAGCTTTATTTCTTACGCGTCGATTATTGCCAAAAGACTGAGTTTGAGGCTTTTACATGTGGATCCATAAACTCTAGGCCCTAATTCTAGAATTATCCATCATGACTTTTAGCCCAATTCGGATAGAATTGCATGCAATCCATAAATTTATTTGACATTGATTCTAATTATTAAAATTTCTATATATGCCCAATTATTTCACTATTTGCACTAGATATAAATTCAATTAAAATGTCCTAGTCCTAGAGGAATTTCTCAATACCTAGCGGCGCTTATCTTTTCTTTCTCACCGATCTTTTTTGTAATCTCTACTATGGCGATGATTCTTCCAGGTATTCTTTCTTTTCTTTTTGCCGAATTCATCTGGGAGAATTGATCTCTTTGACTTGTTAATGGTAAAAAAAAAGTTCCAATTGTATGGCTGTTTGTTTTTATCGTATTTTGTTGGTAACATTTGTTTAATATATTCTCGGTTGAAAAACAGATCTCTTTGTATTTTATGTTGATTTATTCTCTATTATACACAGATCTGATCATGTAGATTGCTGATGAAATTTTTGTTCCTCTTTCGCTTTGATCGGATGATATCATTTTTTTCTTTTTTATTTATAAAATAGCTTATTCCGTTTTTTAAGTACTCTCTTCTTGCACATTTGTTCAGTATTAGCAAAATCTTGATGCATTACATTTAAGAAATATATTTGTGTACTATTGATTGTGCTACTTGTTTTAACTTTTGGCTTTTAGTTATAAGAGATTAGAAAATTTTGGTACCCGGTAGGTAGTTAAAAGCAGCATCTGGTTTATGAAAATTCAGCAAACTGTCAAATCAGATTGCGAACACAGTTTATTCTGCAGATCTGGTAAAGTCCTATTATTATATAGCATCCTGCTTGATAAAGCAGAGTACGCAACAAAATTTGGCATTATGTTTTCCATGATTAATTAACTTCAATTGTGTTTATATTCTATCAATTTATATAACATGGATATCAAGTCAACTTGAACACCCTTTGAGGAAAAACATGTAAATGAATGATGTGTCGATACCCTGCCTTTAATATGTTACTGCATCCTTGCTTTCTGATTTCATTTCCTGATTCCGATAATTGTAGCTTTTATTTTTTCACATTGAGAAATTATTGTTATCATTCTATTATATCTACTTTGAATGACCCTTGTTTTTATCCTGTACTGGTTGATAATGATAATTGAAGGATAGTTACCTTTGACCCTGAAACTCTGTTCTGTGTACATTTTGAAATGATGCACTTACCTACCTATGATTTTGTAAAGAAAATGAATAGAATCAGAAGATTGTGGTACAAATGTGATGAGAAGAAATATAGGCTAATGTGTAATGGACGAACATGAGCTCATTCATATGCTATTTGCCAAATCTTTAGCTAACAATAAAAGTTTTTGAATGAGCCATCTGTAGTTGCTTAGGAAACTGCTACCAAAATCCCTCTCGATTCATATTATTTACATGTAAATACTAATATTGATGCTTAGGAAATCGAGAGGGATTTTTAGCTCACCTTTTTACATGTTATGAATTTTATTTTAAGTTTCAGGTGTTCAAAGTCTTTCTTCCAGTGTGCAAAGCACACCGGAGAAAAATGGACTCTCAGATGATGCTTCAAGAAGTCCAGAACCTCATCAAGAGTCTTTGAAATTGAGTCAAGAGAAGGATCTTCTTTATAATTGCTTGGAAAAGGAAACACAGCACTCCGCTTTATCAGTTTGCAAAATGCCTGACCAAGTTCCCAAGGCGAGTAAAAAACCTTTAAAGAATCAGGAGGTTAAAAAACCATTATTTGCTCCTACTGGTCAGCCTTCTAGGAAGCAACCCAGAAAAGCTAAAAATCCCTCTCGATTTCCTGAGGCTACTGAGGAGTGTGCTGCTTTAAAACGTCCGACTTTGTTAATTTGTCAAAATCCTGCATGCAGAGCTACTTTATCTGATGATGCATTCTGCAAGAGGTGCTCATGCTGTATATGTCATTCATTTGATGACAATAAAGATCCAAGTCTTTGGCTGGAATGTGCGTCTGAATCTGGTAAAGGAGACTCATGTGGCTTATCTTGCCACATTGAATGTGCCCTCCAACGTCGAAAGGTGGGGGTTGTTGATGTTGGGCAATTGATGAAGCTGGATGGGAGCTACTGCTGTGCTTCTTGCGGCAAAGTTTCAGGAATACTAGGGTAAGCTGCTTCTTGAAGTTGTGTCTAACTTTACTTGTACTGAATCATAAAGTTTTCTACTAGAGTTGTGTTTTTCCTTAATTCCTAACGATTTCTTATCTTCTATTATAATATCTAAACACGAGCATTTTTTCGAAAAGCAAATTGTCTCTCGTAAGCAACTTTTCATGTGCAACTTCTTTGCGGGAAAATAACTTTCAAGTCAGTATATGGTATTTAAATAATTTAATTATTTTAATTACAATAATGCTGCATAAAACTGTGTCTATATACAAATCAGATGGTAATCATTTTTCACTGTGGCAGTTGTTGGAGGAAGCAGCTTCTTATAGCTAAGGACGCTCGTCGTGTTGATGTCTTCTATTTTAGGATAAACATGAGCTATAGGCTTTTAGATGGGACTTCTAGGTTCAAAGAACTCCATGACATTGTAACTAGCATTAAGGTGAAGCTCGATGCTGAGCTGGGTCCAGCGAGTGGTGTTTCAACCAAGATGGCAAGATGCATTGTTAGCAGACTCTCTATTGCTGGTGATGTGCAGGCCCTATGCTCTACTGCAATTGAGAAAGCAGATGAATTGTTGGCTGCCGCTTCAAGTGCAGATCTGAGTTGTAGAGGTAGGCCATCAGGAATCCCTTATTTATTTCAATTTTTTTTTTTTTAATATTATATTACTTGATTGATCACAATACCCTGCACCACCCTTTTAATACTTTATCCCTCTCTCGTCCTTCAGAGGGTTCAATACCGGCAGCTTGCAAAGTACTGTTTGAAGAAATATTACCTACGTCAGTTGTAATTTTGTTGATAGAGATGTCTACCTCTTCTTTAGAAGAAATCAAGGGCTACAAACTTTGGTATTGGAAGACTAGAGAAGAGACACACTCAGAGCAGCCCTCTTGTGTTTTCCCAAGATCTGAGAGGAGGGTTTCCATTACAAACTTGCTTCCTTGCACAGAATATTCTTTTCGAGTTGTATCCTTCACAGAAGCTGGTGACATGGGACACTCCGAGGCACAGTGTTTCACCAAGAGTGTGGAGATAATTCGAAAGACTCCCAGCTCCGTTGCAGTGAATAATATAAATGAGAATTTTCAAGTTGTAGTAGATACAAATGTGGGCACAAAGTGCAAGACCGGAGCAGAGGTGGAATCTGATTCTGGCTTCCAGGTCCGCGGTCTTGGGAAGATATTGCAGATTGCATCATCTCAAGAGCAGGTTTGCCTCAATGAGCTTTCTGGTGATAAAATAGAAAATTGCCATGCAGTTGAGGAACCGAGCCCTCTATATGTACAAGATCAGCTGCAACGTGTCTCATGTGAACTTGATCTGAATGTTGCTTCAGTACCTGATTTAAATGAAGAGCTAATCCCTCCAGTTGAGTCCAGAGATGAAGATAATGTTATCGCTTTAGGAAGGGTTGTGGTAGTTGATGACGAGGTTTCACATGATAATCAGAGGAATGATGTAGAGAAGTCTCATGGTAGTGGAGACTCACAAAATTGGAGCCACAAACCCAAGGGGGATGTTTCAACTGTGGACTCCAAAGGGAAAATGAACAAGAAGAGGGCTGCTCCTGCAAATGAAGAGTCACATGATTGTGATAGCACTCTGGTTAATGGATCACCATGTGGAATCCACAACGGATCAGGGTCTTTGGGTGAGAACTTTGAGTACTGTGTTAAAATAATACGCTGGCTGGAGTGCGAGGGTCATATCAAACCAGAGTTAAGGTTAAAACTGCTGACATGGTATAGTTTAAGATCAACTGAGCAGGAACGTAGAGTTGTGAATACCTTTATTCAAACTCTTATCGATGATCCAAGTAGCTTGGCGGGACAGTTGCTCGATTCCTTTTCAGATGTTGTATCCAGCAAGAGGCGTAGAAATGGTTTCTGTAGTAAGCTGTGGCACTAAATTCAGACAATCAAAAAGAGGCCTATCTAAGCATAAAATCCATTTGTCACCCCTTATAAACTTCTGTTGGTCGTTCTGCCTGTTATTTGTACAGGCAATTCTTATTACCAAGGGCATCTAGGATATCCTAGCAGTAAATCAGTCCTATTGTTGCTGTTATAGACTTGGAGTTTCGTTATTATTCCTATCATTTTAAATTAAGCATCCCCGGACAATACTTTCGGATGGGATTTGCTTTTGGTTTATTTTTAATTTGGCGCAGTTGCATCGATGGAAGAAAATCGATAAACCTTAATGTCACTTGGTTTTAAATTAAGCTTCATGTTAGATTTGTCTTTCTGAGAAGCTTTGATATGGTGATTTGCGATAAAATGTGTCTGTTGAGGTTATTTCAATAATAAGTGAAAACATGTGCTGGTGCATTTCTCGCTTCTGTTTCAATTTTGCAAGGCCTGAAAGCCAATTTTTGTGATAATTGTTCCCAAAAACTCATTAAAAGGAGCAACTTTGGTATTCTGCTGATTTCAAATATTTTATCTAGTGACATCGTTAAATAAACTTTGCCACACGCATTTATGTAGCAGTTAAATTGCATATATCTTCATCATCCTGTTTGAGTGGAACTTCACTTAAAAAAAAATAATCTGTTTTGTGTTTCTTAAAGATCGTATGAATTAATATAAATTTTGATTGTCTTTTTTGTACAAACTTAAATTTTATTTGAGATTGTAATTTGAAATTGCTGTGTTATGAGAAAAAACAGATATTCGAAAAAACAGGTTTTTTCAAAATAATAAAAGACCGACTTTCTCTAAAAATAGTTTTTAAACTAAAAAAACTTTTACAGAAAATTATTTTTAAATTTAAATTAAACAAATTTTTACCCGTTTTTTTAGGAAAAAGTTATTATTACCGTAATCCCAAATAAAGGCCCATCTAAATTAGTCCAGTTAGTGTAATTTTTAGCCGATAGTATCCGTTAAATATAAGAAAAAGAAGCAGTAAAACGACGTCGCTGAGGCTAAGCCGAAAAAGTAAGGATGGTATGTATCAAAATATGAGAGGTGCATAAACACTCTAATCATTCTCCAACAAGATGATGCGAATTCAACAAGCACCCACACCCACTTCTGTTTATCTCTCTTTTCATGCCTGCAAATCCCATTTCACTAAAGGTCTTGTTTATATTTATTTGCATGCATTTACTTGTACTTTACTTGTATGTATACATTGCCAATAATTTATTGAATTTCTTGCAGGTGTAAGTGAATCATTTGTTTCGTTTAGTATTAATAACTCAGTTAAGTTGCATAAGCATCATGTAAGAACATCGAGTTTAACATCGTATAGAAGCAAAGATTCTGTTAAAGTTGTTGTTGCTGCCTCTACTATTCAAGGTTAGTTAGTTGCTGTTTAGTTTATGTTTAACATAAGGTTGTTGTTTTATGTTTGGTTTTCGTATATTCGTAACTTATTGATTTGATTAGTCAAGATTAGGTGCCATTACTTTTATCCGAAATGTATGATCACCAAAGAATTTGTACAGTAGTTGTTAATAAACACCTCATATCATGTCTTACTAATGTGTGGTAGTGGTGGTATATGTATCTTTGGATGTGAAATTGTTAAATTAACAACTCCCCTAAAATCTTTGTTTTTTGGCATGGGTCAATTACCAAAATATGAATTCTTAGACACACATGCCTTCAGTGAGCCTTAAAACCTCGACCTTATTTATTAAAGAGGGGAGGGTATTTGCTAGGCTAATTTCTGCAATTAACTCTCCTAAAATCTTAATGAACTGTTTGTTTGGAAGGAATAAGAGGGACGTGAGGAATGAAAAATTATGAAAAATTAAATGTGAAATAAAGGATGAAAGAAATAGGAGTGGGAAAAATGAAAAAGCAAAATTTAAAGTATGGAAAATAGTACAAATTCCATTCCATTCTGAGCTAATTTCATTACAAAGTAAAAGATGTTAGTATAGTGCTCAATGGATCATTTACCTTAACATAAATATCTTCTCACAGTTTACCTTTTCAGGAATACATGAGATAGGCAGAAACTTGAATCATTTGCTTAAACATTTGCTTCTATAGTTATATTTAGGCTTAGTAAATGAGCTCATATTCTACAGAATATTTTTATCAGACATTTTATGTTTTTCTTTTATTCAGTGTTTCCCTATAACTCACATTTTTTTGCTTTTAATTTTATGTTCAATTCAGATGATCAAGCTATTAAGTTAATAACCTGATAGATATTAGTAGGCACTGCTCAATCTACAAACGTTTTTTCTTCGTTATGGCCTATGATCAAATTGCAAAACTGTCTACTATCCTTTACATCCTTTCCTCGTTCTCTTTGTTTTTTACAAGTCATATTGTTTTATGCTACTAATAAACGAAGTTTCTTGATTATATTCATCCTACTTCTTCATTTGCGGATACTCACTTATGTGTTGTTTCTTTCTGCAGCATCAACTCAAACAGCAGATAAGGATGTACTGAATGCCTTGTCTCAGATAATAGATCCAGATTTTCAGACTGATATTGTCTCATGTGGATTTGTGAAGGATCTCTGTGTTGATGAAGCTTCAGGAGAGGTGTTCTAGAACATGGGTGTGATGAGTTCCATGACTTATATGTAAAGTTTTATGATCTCATTCAAATTTCTATCTCAGGTTTCGTTTCGGTTAGAGCTCACTACTCCAGCATGTCCAATCAAGGACATGGTAAATGAATCACAATGCCATTGTTTGATCAAGAGCTCATCTATGTTTCTAGTGTAAATTTCGTCTTTGAATTAATGGTTTGAGTAAGTTACCTACAGAAAAGGGGTTTGTGTCCTTTACTACATTCTATTATTCTTATTTTCCAGTCAGTAGTGAATATTATTCCTGGAATTTGAAAAAGAATGTATTATTTTGTATTTTATACATAGCTGATTAACTGATTAAATTATCAGAGTCATTATAAAGACTTTTATTCTTATATTAGTAAAACAACAAAGTAAGTTTTTATTCTAAACTTATGTATCTCCTCTGGTGAGGTTGTAGCTTTGATCTTTAAATGATGTACAAATTGTAACTTTCCAACTACTCTCTCCATATTTGTAGTTCGAACAGCAGGCTAATGAGGTGGTTGCAGCACTTCCATGGGTTAAAAAGGTTGATGTCACAATGTCAGCCCAACCAGCAAGACCTGTTTATGCAGATCAGCTTCCAATGGGACTGCAAAAAATATCAAACATAGTGGCAGTTTCCAGTTGCAAGGTAAGAACTTATGCACTCTCTCTATACAGGCATGGGTGGTTCCAAATACCATCCTCAATTTTCTTTGTACCACTAAAAACATTTTGTATTGTTGGTAGAAGCGCATATTGTAAAGTGATGAGAAGGGTGCACACTAATCACCCAAGGCCAACCAAATCTTGTAGGAAAACTTAATCACACGACAAGGTTAAAGAAGATATTTATCTGTGATCATTGATATCTTAAGTTAATATCCTATCTTTCATGAAGAAAAATGATCGAACTTTTAACTTCATAATCCATGAGATACTTATCCTTTTCATTGACATCTTAGACAGATATTATTCAACTTCTAACTTTTATAACCATGCAATACTTATCTTACTTATGTTTAGGGAGGCGTGGGAAAATCAACAGTAGCTGTGAACCTAGCATACACTTTGGCTGGTATGGGTGCAAGAGTTGGTATTTTTGATGCTGATGTTTATGGACCAAGCCTACCAACAATGGTCTCCCCTGAAAATCGGTTGCTTGAGATGGTAATCTTTAAAGTTTTAAATAGAATATGCTCCTGCAATTACTGGATCGATGCAATAATATTTATGATCATTCAACTTCGTTCCTTAGAACCCAGAGACGCAAACAATTATTCCTACAGAATACCTGGGAGTCAAGTTAGTTTCTTTCGGGTTTGCTGGAAAAGGGCGTGCAATAATGCGAGGTCCAATGGTTTCTGGTGTTATCAACCAATTACTAACTACTACTGAATGGTATGACATGCTTCTTGAAATAAAAATATCTACTTAGTTCAAATTTTATGATCTGAAATTGCAATTTGTAGGGGAGAGCTGGACTACCTCATCATTGACATGCCTCCGGGAACTGGTGATATTCAACTGACCTTATGCCAGGTTCTGCACCTTATTGTCCATGCTTATATACAATTCTTTGCAAGTGTGTGGATCAAAAATTCACTTTGAAAACTTTAACTTTAAGTTTTATTTTAAATCTAAATACAGCGTGTACCCAATTTTAATGGCCTCAATTTCCAATGACAATCTATATCAGTATTAACAGGCAGCTACTTTCATGAGCTACCTATTTTATCCTTGAAATTTCTGAGGTTGTTTGCTTTTTATTCCGATTGGGAATAAATACAATTTTCAGGTGGCTCCATTAAGCGCTGCTGTTATTGTTACTACTCCCCAGAAGCTAGCCTTTATTGATGTTGCTAAAGGAGTTCGAATGTTTTCTAAGCTAAAGGTTTGTATGTATCTTACCTACCATTTTCTTGAAGTTGACCTGCAGTGACAAACTAATTTATTAAATTCGAGATGAGAGGAATTTTTTCCCGAATTATCAGGTACATACAACAGAAGTATCTTGTCACTTTGTACTAAATACTCTCCACATGCTTGGATCTACAGGTCCCATGCATAGCAGTAGTTGAGAACATGTGCCACTTTGATGCTGATGGAAAACGCTTTTACCCATTTGGAAGAGGATCAGGCTCTCAGGCACGATAGTGTTCATTGTCTCTTTTATTACATTCTTCTTCTCACTTTTTCAGGTGGACAAACTTTATATCGACTCTAAAGTGATTTGCAAATCTTAAACTATAAATATACGGAACTTAAAAGAATTTCCCAACTAATTGAAGTGGAAGTCAAATATAATATGCCATATGTATGTCCATACATGTGGAAGTTACCTAATACTTTTCGCTCTGCAGGTTGTCCAGCAATTCGGCATCCCACATCTCTTTGACCTACCTATTAGACCAACTGTGAGTTCTATCTTTTTTTTTGTCTTGCATTATCATTTATTTCAGTCTAAATCGGATAATCTTATTTATTCTTCTTTCCATTTATTTCTCATTATATTCTTTTGCCAGTTGTTGTTTTATTTATTTTTAGTTAACTATAGCGTGTAAGTTACTATCCCAAAAAACATGATGCAAAGAAGCGCAACAGTGGACATGAATTTTATACTTCTGTTTCTGCACATAATATTTATAAGTACTGACCAGGTTCATTTCTTTATGATTATCTTAAAAAGTGATTGTCCTCTAGTGTAGTCATGCTGCAATCTCATAAACCAGTATTATTTTAGTGTTTTTAGGTGGAGCAGATGGTTCCTCCGAGAAAATATAATGAGATATGTTTATATTTTTTAAACTTCAAAAAAAGTTCTATATGAATACTAACTAGTAGCTGATATATGCTTCAGATGAAAATTTAATACAAACCATTTTTACAGCTTTCTGCTTCCGGAGACAGTGGGATTCCTGAAGTAGTATCTGATCCTCAAGGGGAGGTTGCAGATACATTCCAAAACCTAGGAGTTTGTGTGGTGCAACAGTGTGCTAAGATCCGCCAACAAGGTGAGCTATCTATGCTCAACATTCCAATTTTGAATTCCTAATGCATGATATATCGTATCAAACTACCCTAGACTTTCTCTACTACACTCACTCGAGCTTAAAAAAATGCTAGTGTCTC
Source organism: Oenanthe javanica (assembly GCA_008931105.1). Taxonomy (NCBI): domain Eukaryota; kingdom Viridiplantae; phylum Streptophyta; class Magnoliopsida; order Apiales; family Apiaceae; genus Oenanthe; species Oenanthe javanica. The sequence continues at coordinate 21,253 of QRFB01006359.1, read as the reverse complement.
AGAAAATCTCAAAACTGTTTCAATTTCTTTAGGAATCACAATTTGTATTAGATACCAAGGAAACAGAGGGAATTAAATTTCAAAACATGTTTACTGCAATCCAGAGTTCAGGTTGCCGCAATTCAACTGGCATTTCACATTGTCACTTCTTTGATGTCTGCTTCCTGATGAAACTTTAATTCTTCTCTCTAGTGTCAACAGCTGTTACATATGATGCTACTATCAGGGCAATCATGGTGAAATTACCTGATTCAAATGAAGTGTTCCTTCTGAATCCTGCTACTGTAAGACGAAATGATAGATCTGCACAAAGTGTGGTATGTATATTATTCTCTGATTGCATGTTATCATCTGCTATAAAAGTGTGGCATGTACAGTATTTTCTTGATTGCATGTTATCTATTCTAAGATTTACGTTTAAACACATGTATGACATAGCTTGTTTGTCTTAGCATCCGACTAGCCAGATATAAGACGAATAATGCAATGTTTAGGACGGACTAGCTTTTCATTTTGGCTAAGAAGTAATAATGCACCTCAGGAACGTAACAGGGAAAATTTAGCAACACTTTTAAAATGTAAAATGTAAACGTGAGTACTTCTTTAATTGACTTTTTCCTTTCATAATCTATTAATTATATTAGTATTAGCGTACACATATAAGCCCCAATTATTAATTTTTATCGAATTTATATGGATTATCATACATCGACACTTTAGCATAATATCACCACTATAACTTTATTTGATGTAAAGATTTTGCAAGCCTCAGAATCCAAGGAACTTAATAGATAATGGAGAGAACATAATCTTAAATTTTCTTTCTTCATTTTGTAAAGCAAACAAATTTTACTTCTATAAAAGGGAGGACTCTTGACAAGTTGAAGTTCATCATCATCATCATCATATTCAAGCTTGTGAGCATACAACTTGTTAATATTTATATAGTTGAAGTGGATACTTCTAATCTTATTTCTGAATAGGATGAATGGACTGGAGAGCAGAAATTGCAATATAATGATGTTCCAGAAGACATTGAACCTGAGGAAATTCGGCCGATGGGAAACTATGCTGTATCAATAACATGGCCAGACGGATTCAGTCAGGTGCATCCTGACTAGCTTTTCCGAGCAGAATTATTAGAATACATCTTGTGCGAGAATAAGTTAACTTTAAACTCCTAATACTTATAACTAAGCGGAACTACAAACTATATGACATTGACAGACTAACTGGTATTGCAACTTCAACTTATACCATGCTAGAATAGATTTATTAGATCAAACTAATAGAGCCATGTCACACATACACCCATATGTTGAACTAACTTAAATATGCTTATAGAACTTATCTAAAGCCAAGCCTCTCTATAAAGGACCAGAAATGCAAATCTGAAAGAAACAGTCGAGTTGCAATTTGAAATTCCTCAGTCAGTAAAGTGATGCTTATGTCATACCAAGTCTTTCTTAGTACTGGAGAAGTTACATCATACAAATAATTAGAGAATCTATATAGTGTAGGATTGATTCTTAGCGTTTTTCACTATGTTCTTTTATTTTTTTTGTTTAGTGTGTTAAATATTATAGGCAGGCATGTACAATTGTATGCATATGTATACTTACAAAATATTGAGTTTCTAATAGACTTAATACTAATTACTACATAGATGACTGGAGATAAAAGAACATTAAAACTTTATATTCAGTACCATTGACAATTTTTGTACCTACTAGTACCAACTATTCCTGTCAAAATGATGCAGATTGCTCCATATGATCAGCTTCAAACGATGGAGCGTTTAGTTGATGCTCCTGAACCGGTTCCAGCATAGGTGAAAGCCCATTTGAACATCTAGGCTAGATGCCATGCATTTAACAAGTGTGTTACATTCTTTACTAGGAAAAATCATTAGTTTGCAACTTTTATAACTTTCTACCTTTGGACAGGTATAGATTTTAGTGAATACTACACACAGTTACAGAATGACGATGGACGCTTCTACACAAAAAATTTCCTATCAACATTAATGAAATTACAGCTGGATCTCCCACAAGGTCCTAAAGTTTTTCTGCTTTTGCAGAAAAGAAACATGACAGGAAATTTGTAAAACTTTCACCGGAACAATCCACTTGTATGAATTCGTATAGTTTGATGTGTTCATAGTATTATGGTAGGAAGAGCCGGGTTCTTGAATTTTATCTTGGTACTGTCCAATCTAGAAAAGCTCATTATTCAGGCTAGTCTTTTGAGCTTTTTATGTAAACCAGACAGTTGAATATCTCATTTATTCACATGAGGTAAAATTAAGACAATGCCTTTTTCTGGACTATTCATTCGAATAGCTTATCTTTTCATCATCAAATCAAGAGAAGAAAGATTATCATTCCATGATAATTTATTTTGAGAAGACTATTGCAAGTTAAGCGGCACTTGAGGAAAAAATGTTCAAAATAACACAATGACACTGTGAGAAGACCTTTGCAGGTTAGACTGCACTTTTTAGTGGAAAACATGTTCAATATAACACATTCTCCAGGAGGGTGAATGAAAATATGTATCTTTGCTCAAACTATCACATAAAATACTTTTGATGATGTAACTCGATGAGATATCCCAGTAGTAAGGGCTTGTCTCTTATCATCTCATGTCCCGAGTCATGTTCGACTCAAATTTTCTTGCATCACTAGCTCGCATGGAGAATACATAATTTTGGTCCAACAAATACCCCACTTTTTAGCCGAACTCATTCGGTACGCATAATCTGACAATTTTAAACTTTATAGGAACACAATAAATGCATTCACCTAAAAATTTGTTCAGCGGTTAAGGTCAGAATAAATGTGAACAGGAACCGTCCTATAAATGTGGACACCTGCTTTGTGATTCTTCACATTAATACGGAGTACAATTATATGAAGAATGTCAATGTCTTCAACTGCAGCCAATTTGATAGGTCTCTTTATCACGCATGTATTCTATTTACAACACTCCAACCAACAACTATATCTTTTGATATTTCCAGACACTTCTATTCTCATCTTCCTCACTACTTTCAGACTTTATTATCCAACCAACTGATTAAACATTTCATCTGTCGTTCAGAACAATTGATGTGCCTGGAACAACTTTTTAAATTTATTATCACTTCCACAAGTCCTTTTATTTTATCTACTTCTAAACTCATTTTTGGAATCGAATAGCGGATAATTGAATTCAACCAAATAACACATAAAAAGTGTCTATAATTTTAAATTTGTTAAGAACTTAAAATGTAACCTTTACACAAACCAAAGATGTTATTTAAAAAAAATATCATGTACATATATATCTTTATAAAACTTCAGAGTATGCCAACAAAGTCAAAAGCATGACTAACTAGTAAAGTGACATATTATCTGGCCGGGGTTTCTAATATTTTGTGGATGGTTTCCAAGAAAGAAAGAAACAAATGGTTGACGATATAATATTGATTTATCTCTTAGTTAAATACTTCTTCTGTTGCGTTCATTTCTTAACTTTTTTAAAAGTAATATTTTATATAAAATAATATATTTTCTTTATAAATTTTAGTATATCCTATTATTTTACACACATTTTTTACTTTTCTTCATTTAACTTAAATTCCGTATCTTACCCATATGTTGATAATTGGTGAGACGGGAATACATGTGGACTGTGATACATCCGATCAACTTTTAATAGTCAAAATTAAGAATGAAAACATATTGCACGAATCATAATAAGCAGCATAGAGATGTCGAAATCCATCAGTGCCTTTCACTATATAATGCAGACAATTTTACATTCAATCCAATAGATAAGTTAGGAATCCATTAATGTGATAAATCAATTAAGATTGTCAAATGCTGTAGATACATTGTATCAAATCACCTTTTTTCCCGACGACAAACAAAATTTTGATAGAAGTTCTATTCCATATAGTTTTTTTTTTGTTCAAATGAATCAATCGAATCACTTTCTTCACCATTAAAGGTTCNTTAAGATTGTCAAATGCTGTAGATACATTGTATCAAATCACCTTTTTTCCCGACGACAAACAAACTTTTGATAGAAGTTCTATTCCATATAATTTTTTTTGTTCAAATGAAACAATCGAATCACTTTCTTCACCATTAAAGGTTGGATCCATGTTGTTTTCACATTAATATTATGTTGAAATATTGTAAAATAATATATAATATATTCAGTTAAATGACAAAAATTCTATGGAGTACTAATCGGAGAACATATATGTTCTGTATCATATTCTGTTTGTTATGTATTGCAAAATATAATACATATAGATCTCCAAATTTGTATTTCATTTAAGAGTATTCTATTGAATTCAATACTCACTTAAATGTGGTATAATATATTAATATGAAATCTCACAATTAATAGAAGAGAGACCGTTCCTCCAAAATATATTGAAACTTGTCTTATTAACTACTCCGTATTTTTCTAATGAAAAGTTTCCGGTTGCATCGGTTCAATTTTATTGTTTACATTCAAGCTCCATTGATGAACTGGTTGATGCTGAATATTTCTAGTTAATAATATTGTTCTAGGCGTGGCCTATGGCTATAGTTCGTTAAATTTATCGATTAAGCATATATCTAATTGATAATATTTGCTAGGTTAATTAGTTGACAGTAGTATATAAATATTCTTAGTTGATGATATTACTAGCTAGAAATGTAGGAGATCGACTTTAAATAAGCAGCTGGTTTAAGTGTACGAGTGGCTACATGTGAATGTGATACATATATATTGTAGTAATATAAAAGATATGATTATTATTAGGGGAATATTTACGTTTCTGTATTTTCTCATGTCACTGTACGTCCATGTATCTCGATCTTCCTCTTCTATTAATCGAATGCTTTCAATATCATCCACTACCAACTATCGTAGCTATTCTTTTTACATTCAAAAATTATATATCTAGCTTATATCACGGTTCGATTTGTTTTAATATTTTATTTATATAATTTAAATTAATTTTTATTTTTATAATAATAATTTAAATTTTATTTAATATTACATGTTATATATTTTTTCATATTCTTTATTTATATTTTAATAGAATAATGTTTGTCTATTTTAATTATTTTATTTAGAAGATTAACGTGAGATGCATTTCTAGTTAGGAGATTAATGTTTAAAAATTAGGTCCAATAAAAACTATCCGGCTCAAATACCGACGAAGGACCACCAAATTTTTAATATTTCAGTTTTAATAATATAATATAGATTATTTCTCCAACTGACTGATATCATATTAAAAATCCAAATATTAGTAAAAGTATAATAAAATATTGAGAGTTTTAAGTATTAATAAAATATAATCTAAAAGTTTTAATTATATTGCTGAGCCATTATAAAATATTTCGTGTTTAAATAATGAGTTAACGACAAGCAGATATAATATGGGGTACTAGAATCTCTCACTAAATATATATGATTAAGGGCCACAAAACATGTTACAGTAAGCCATCGACATAACTAAATGCACAACTTATGAAGTCAACTTAGGGATAAAAAGTATGGCTCGGTGCCATGATTTTTGCCTTATTTTGACTTTTTAAAATTAAATTTATTTAATTTTAATTAATAATTTAAAAATATTTATTTATAATTTTATGAATTTACAAAATTAGTTCATAAAATGNATATTTCGTGTTTAAATAATGAGTTAACGACAAGCAGATATAATATGGGGTACTAGAATCTCTCTCACTAAATACATATGATTAAGGGCCACAAAACATGTTACAGTAAGCCATCGACATAACTAAATGCACAACTTATGAAGTCAACTTAGGGATAAAATGTATGGCTCGGTGTCATGATTTTTGCCTTATTTTGACTTTTTAAAATTAAATTTATTTAATTTTAATTAATAATTTAAAATATTTATTTATAATTTTATGAATTTACAAAATTAGTTCATAAAATGGAATAGTTAAATTTTATCATAATATTTTTTCAAAAAAATATTATTACATAAAATTAAATCTTTGAAAAATCAAAATGAAAGGAGAGTACTGTTTTATTGACAATCTCTCTAACTAAATACACACAACTATATACGGTCAGCGCAACTAGGGTGTTTCGAGCTCTCTAGTCTCTAATAATGTAGTACAGAGTACAGACTAATTAATGGAGTAGATAATAAGATATTCTACGTGATATCTTAAAAATGGCCCCAATGAAATGGCTACAGTATTAGCTAGCTAGTAATGTTTGAAACATTCTACTTTAATCTGTACTGTCTGCAAGCTAAATTATAAGCCAGCTGCATTTTCAAAATATTTGGAAGAGAAGTCGTCAACTTCGCCAAGCAGCACACCGCTTGTTGTTTTGATTTTCTCCCATGATCTATCCAGTCATCTTTTCGAAATGTTGTGTTTGACAAAATTTCTTTATATGGTAATTTTGTGAAAATGTTTAAACACCGCTTGTTTAACTGTGTGGTACAATAGCGAATAATTGAATTCGAGGACGCAGTTAATTAAGTCACTAGTTACAGAAATCGGCAGCTCATAGAGGAGTAGTTTACAAATTGTGTTATCATGAGATTTTTTTAATGCAATTTGTTAAAAAAATAAATAAATAAATTTAAATAAATAGGATTTATTATTCAACGAAATTTTACGACGCAACTTATCTGTTTACCTCATATATATATATAACCTAAGAAAATTGAAATTTAATTATAGGTTAAAAAAGTTTTAAACAAATTTAACTATGCAATATATTAATTAATTGGTGGCAGTATGAATAAAATACGGTCTAAGGTAATTTAGATGAGGGGTAAAAGCATCTTTAATGAAGTTGACTAAATTGGTTGGATATATTGATTTTTTTGACAAAATTTAATTACTCGCAGATAAATTGTATCAAGATACAATATTGATTGAAACTCAAAAGAATTGACGGGGACCTGCAGAACAAAACCTGTTCCTAATGAGATGGTACTTACTTTCATACAAGTGTTGCATGGATGTAGCTCGTGTCTTGAGATGTTTGGTCAAGTTATATAATGAGTGAAACCCTCGTTTTATGTTGCTGAGACATGCGTTTAAGGAGAAAGTTTTTGCAACAAAAGTGAGCCAAGTAGCCGAGTGACGTGCCGGCGCTACTAATTGAATGCTAGCACACGTATGTAAGAAGGTAGCCGGCGCCTTTCGAATTCTAGAGTGCGCTTTAGTTTGATTGCAGCTAGCGCTTCACTAATAAGATAGAAAGGGCTTTTCTCGCTTGTAAAGTAAAGTCAAGTTTTTGGCCTTATCTTGCAGGTGACGACGACGTCGAGTTGATGGCAGAGAAAGACTCGACATTCAGGCGAGCCTTCATGTAAGGAATTTTTTTCATTCAAAAATCTTATCATCTAACCAAAGTACATGAAAATGTGTCCCCGAAAATTTAGACAATAAGGTCTTAATGTCTAAAAAGAGAACACTCATCATACTTCAATCAACAAATAAATCTGTCATCCGATCCAAATCCAGAAAATGCTAAAAACCACATTTGAAATTACAAAAAGAATAAAATAATAAGTGTCTAAAATATGTCTCATATAAAATCATAATACACACACAATATATATATATATATATCTCCTAATATATGGAAAAAAGTCATACAATATGACATAAAATCGTCATTCAACTACATAAAACAACCATCATATATGGTCAAAAACCCCCAAAAAATTGGCACGCCTCATAGAGGAACACATATGATACTAAAAACGTTAAAAAAAGTCATATTTGAAATATTTGAAAACAGATTTGAATGATATGAAATAGATCTGAAAGATATAAAAATAACTCTGAAAATTTTAAAAGTAAAATTTTCTAAAAATATAGATTGGTTAAAATTTGTTAGAAGTTGTAAGATTGTTGTGCTCGAATGAGATTAGTTATAATGATTGATTATATTTTAAATATAATAATTTATTATTATTTCAAGTTGCTATAATAAAATATATTATTTTATTAAAATAATAGATAATTTGGAATTTTACTACAGCAGCTGGAAATTCAACATATATGACGAGGTTGGCTAAAAATGACTAAAAATATAAATAAAGGTTTTTCTGATGAAGTGATGAAATTTTTATAAATTTTATTTTTTAATATGCTAATTAGTTTTTTAACTAAAAGTTTGGTTCAAGATACTCTAAATATTGAGTGGCTCAATCCAAGACAAAGTTTTTTTTTTTTGAAGAAGAAGAACAATCCAACACAAAGTTATTAAATGGCTAAATAAAAACACCAAATGCTTGTGCCTTAATNGGAATAGTTAAATTTTATCATAATATTTTTTCAAAAAAATATTATTACATAAAATTAAATCTTTGAAAAATCAAAATGAAAGGAGAGTACTGTTTTATTGACAATCTCTCTAACTAAATACACACAACTATATACGGTCAGCGCAACTAGGGTGTTTCGAGCTCTCTAGTCTCTAATAATGTAGTACAGAGTACAGACTAATTAATGGAGTAGATAATAAGATATTCTACGTGATATCTTAAAAATGGCCCCAATGAAATGGCTACAGTATTAGCTAGCTAGTAATGTTTGAAACATTCTACTTTAATCTGTACTGTCTGCAAGCTAAATTATAAGCCAGCTGCATTTTCAAAATATTTGGAAGAGAAGTCGTCAACTTCGCCAAGCAGCACACCGCTTGTTGTTTTGATTTTCTCCCATGATCTATCCAGTCATCTTTTCGAAATGTTGTGTTTGACAAAATTTCTTTATATGGTAATTTTGTGAAAATGTTTAAACACCGCTTGTTTAACTGTGTGGTACAATAGCGAATAATTGAATTCGAGGACGCAGTTAATTAAGTCACTAGTTACAGAAATCGGCAGCTCATAGAGGAGTAGTTTACAAATTGTGTTATCATGAGATTTTTTTTAATGCAATTTGTTAAAAAAACAAATAAATAAATTTAAATAAATAGGATTTATTATTCAACGAAATTTTACGACGCAACTTATCTGTTTACCTCATATATAAATATAACCTAAANACACCGCTTGTTGTTTTGATTTTCTCCCATGATCTATCCAGTCATCTTTTCGAAATGTTGTGTTTGACAAAATTTCTTTATATGGTAATTTTGTGAAAATGTTTAAACACCGCTTGTTTAACTGTGTGGTACAATAGCGAATAATTGAATTCGAGGACGCAGTTAATTAAGTCACTAGTTACAGAAATCGGCAGCTCATAGAGGAGTAGTTTACAAATTGTGTTATCATGAGATTTTTTTAATGCAATTTGTTAAAAAAATAAATAAATAAATTTAAATAAATAGGATTTATTATTCAACGAAATTTTACGACGCAACTTATCTGTTTACCTCATATATATATATAACCTAAGAAAATTGAAATTTAATTATAGGTTAAAAAAGTTTTAAACAAATTTAACTATGCAATATATTAATTAATTGGTGGCAGTATGAATAAAATACGGTCTAAGGTAATTTAGATGATGGGTAAAAGCATCTTTAATGAAGTTGACTAAATTGGTTGGATATATTGATTTTTTTTACAAAATTTAATTACTCGCAGATAAATTGTATCAAGATACAATATTGATTGAAACTCAAAAGAATTGACGGGGACCTGCAGAACAAAACCTGTTCCTAATGAGATGGTACTTACTTTCATACAAGTGTTGCATGGATGTAGCTCGTGTCTTGAGATGTTTGGTCAAGTTATATAATGAGTGAAACCCTCATTTTATGTTGCTGAGACATGCGTTTAAGGAGAAAGTTTTTGCAACAAAAGTGAGCCAAGTAGCCGAGTGACGTGCCGGCGCTACTAATTGAATGCTAGCACACGTATGTAAGAAGGTAGCCGGCGCCTTTCGAATTCTAGAGTGCGCTTTAGTTTGATTGCAGCTAGCGCTTCACTAATAAGATAGAAAGGGCTTTTCTCGCTTGTAAAGTAAAGTCAAGTTTTTGGCCTTATCTTGCAGGTGACGACGACGTCGAGTTGATGGCAGAGAAAGACTCGACATTCAGGCGAGCCTTCATGTAAGGAATTTTTTTCATTCAAAAATCTTATCATCTAACCAAAGTACATGAAAATGTGTCCCCGAAAATTTAGACAATAAGGTCTTAATGTCTAAAAAGAGAACACTCATCATACTTCAATCAACAAATAAATCTGTCATCCGATCCAAATCCAGAAAATGCTAAAAACCACATTTGAAATTACAAAAAGAATAAAATAATAAGTGTCTAAAATATGTCTCATATAAAATCATAATACACACACAATATATATATATATATATCTCCTAATATATGGAAAAAAGTCATACAATATGACATAAAATCGTCATTCAACTACATAAAACAACCATCATATATGGTCAAAAACCCCCAAAAAATTGGCACGCCTCATAGAGGAACACATATGATACTAAAAACGTTAAAAAAAGTCATATTTGAAATATTTGAAAACAGATTTGAATGATATGAAATAGATCTGAAAGATATAAAAATAACTCTGAAAATTTTAAAAGTAAAATTTTCTAAAAATATAGATTGGTTAAAATTTGTTAGAAGTTGTAAGATTGTTGTGCTCGAATGAGATTAGTTATAATGATTGATTATATTTTAAATATAATAATTTATTATTATTTCAAGTTGCTATAATAAAATATATTATTTTATTAAAATAATAGATAATTTGGAATTTTACTACAGCAGCTGGAAATTCAACATATATGACGAGGTTGGCTAAAAATGACTAAAAATATAAATAAAGGTTTTTCTGATGAAGTGATGAAATTTTTATAAATTTTATTTTTTAATATGCTAATTAGTTTTTTAACTAAAAGTTTGGTTCAAGATACTCTAAATATTGAGTGGCTCAATCCAAGACAAAGTTTTTTTTTTTTGAAGAAGAAGAACAATCCAACACAAAGTTATTAAATGGCTAAATAAAAACACCAAATGCTTGTGCCTTAATTTTTTTAAATAATAATAACAATGACGAAAGAATAAAATCATACTACTCCTTACTAGCTATGCACGTAGTATGGAATGTATAGCTGGCAATTCGGATAATCAGAACGGTTTTAGATCAGATCGATTTTGGATCTGATTAACTTTCGGTTATAATATATTTTGAGTACTGTTCGGATCGGATCGGATCAGATGGAATTCAGATCGAACCTAGTTTGGATTGAAATCGGTTGAATTTCAGATTAAGATTATATTAAGTTCGGTTCAGATTAAATTCGGTTCAGATGTTTTCAGATTAAAAAAATATAGTATGAATTAATTTTGGATTAGTGTTTAATTATAGTAAAACTAAAATAAAAGTTATTAAATAAGTTTGTTAAAATAATAACTTATTCATTATGTTTCTGTTTCTGCTTCTGTTTTTTAATTTATATGAATATAAAAAATTATTTTATTATTAAATATATTAGTTATAATATAAAATAGCATAAGTTTTTAAAATTTTGATTATATAACTATTTTAATTTTTTTATATAAAATTATTTTAAATAAAATTTTTGCTTAGGAATAGATTAATTTAGTGAATAAAAAGTGGGTTAATATATATACTATAAATTATTACATTAAAATATAATTATTAGAATAAAATGCAATTAATCTCTTTTCTAATTCAATGTAATTCATATTTATATAGAATTTGATCTCGTACTTCGAGTCATATTCAGTTCAGATGATTGTGTAATCAGTTTTAATCAGTTCCAAGTTATTATCGAATCTAATATTTCTGATTATTTCCGGTTCAGCTCCTAACGTGACTGGGAGGTTCACGCGTCCCATAATCTGGACAGAATTTCCAGTAAACCCATAGAGCTCATTATATGTGGGTTTCATCTCTTTATCCAGGTAACCCATATTCTGGTAGGTGCTATATGCGAGCACATTGACTGAGCTTCCATTGTCCACAAGAACTCTGAACACATTCAAACCTCCAATAGAAATGGTGACCACTAAAGCATCATTGTGCGGGTGATGAACCTATTTAGTGTCTTCCTCAGTGAAGGTAATGTCCGTAGATTCCCCCTTAAAGAGGTTGGGAGGTCTTTCAGATAGATTAAAAACATTAGTCAATGGCTGGTCCCGAGCTTCACGTGCATACCTGGACCTCGCATTACGGGTATCCCCACTGACATACGAACCTCCAATTATAGTTCTGATGTTCCCCACTCTAGTAGGATTAATCTGCTTCTCCTTATCAGTTTCTTTCTGAGGTTTATTCTCCTTGTACGTCTGAGCTTCCTGGGCTACAAATTTTGTTAAGTATCATCTCCGTATTAGGTCCTTAATCTAGTCTTTTAAGTGACGACAATCAGCCGTTTCATGCCCATTAGTGTCATGAAAGGCACAATATATCGCCATATCCTTCCTTCCAGGAGGTCTGAGCCTAGCGGGCTTCCTGAATACTCCAGTCTTGTCAACAACCTCAAAGATATGTTGAACTGAAGCCATTAAGGGAGTAGATTCCTCATACATGTTAAGACTTCTGCGGGGAGGGCTTCTACCTCGATTTGATGTGCGAGTTTCAGTGGTATTCACTATGATAGGGGTTGACTTATCATTCTGAGCTTCAGCCTTGGAGCCTGAGGTTCTGATGTTAGAGGTTCTCTTGCCCGAACCTCTATTTTAGGGCTGTAAACCGGTTCCTTTTATTATTGGCCCATTTATTTTGCCTCCCATTGTTCTTCTCCTTGGCGAGCTTCTAGAGTGATTCTTCCACCACTTTATAGGATTCAGCTCGTGCATAGAAATCACGTAGGGTTTCAGGTTCCCTACCTTGAAGCTTTTTACAGAAGTCAGTTACAGGTCTAACTCATGCTATCAAGAAATACTTGAGTGTCTCATCAGAAGCTTTTCTAACTCGAGGTACATCAACATTGAACCTCTTGAAATATTCTTTTAGAGTTTCGTTCTCCCTTTGCTTGATGTTTGCTAAGGTATTGACATGAGGTGCATAGGCAACTGTAGCTCTGAATTGGGACACAAAGAGCTCCGCCATTTGACACCAAATCCTTATCGAATTGGCAGGAAGACCCTTGAACCACTGATGGGCTCCTTCTTTTAAAGAGGCAGCCAAGATACGACATTTGGTGAGGTCCTCAACTTGATAGACCTCCATCTCGGTGTTGAACCTGCTGATATACTCTACGGGATCAGCCGATCCATCGAACTTCAAGTCCTCATACCTCTGTAATTACGAGGTAAGGGTGAATCACGTACCCTCCCGGTGAATGAGGAGGTTACAGCTAACCCAGCACTGGACCTCTGCTCCTCTTTGAGCTTCTCGAGCGCTTTTCGGAGGTCGTTCACCAGGTAACGCCTATTTTCGCCATCAAAAATCATATCTTCAGTTCATGAGAATCATGAATACCAGAGCTTTCATTACGGTGGCCTGACATGTGACAAGAACATGAGCTTCCATGGTCTCGACTCACTGATGAGGCTCTGGTGGAACGGGTTATGTCCGGCCTATTGCTCCTGGAAGCTCTATGAGGGGTCCTAGTTGTACGACTTCGAGAACCTCGAATCTCAGACCTCTCCTTCTTACCACGATCTTGCTTAGATTGGTCCAGCTTGTGTCTCAGATCTTTATCAATGAGCTTCTTCCCCATTCTGTCAAAAAAGCTAACACTTTTGATAGGAGAACTTCTGGGGTCACCTGACCTCTGAACCTCCGGTTCCCCGTCCTGGAACCCCACATTGGGTTCCTCCTAGTCAGTTTCTATATCATCAAAATTCGGCTTAGGGATGTTCTTTTCTAGCCCTTCATCATCTGTATTGAAGTCGAGGCGTACATGGATCACCTCCCTTTGTTGTTTGCGTTCACGAGAAGCTTGTTACTTCTTACGCCACTTCTTCATCTTTTCTGACAATTTCTCCAAACCTCTAACTCGATCACCAATCTGCTTAACAACGCTCAACACATCTTCAGCGGTAACCTCAGTTCGGGGTTCCTCTTTACGCCCATTAGGCGGTGTTTGATTGCTATCAATTTTGTGTGACATTCTTTCCTTCAAAGAATCAAACCCCCTTCCTTCTAGCGCTAAAAAGTGTTGTGAAGGAATTTGACCAACACCCCCAGAACAAGATGTCAAAGATAGCTTAAACCTCGGCTACGAAATAGGTTCTCAACCGAGATTCCTCAGTGCGTAGGAAGGTGAATTTGTATGGTGTTTAGACTAAATTTGTCGGTATCTCGATGAATTAGGGGTGGTGCAGCCCCGTGCAAGCCTCCCTAGATTACCGGAAAAATATATATCTCAAGAATTTAGGGTGCCCTTATCCTTACTCGAAGGATCATCCCTGACAAATGGCCTACGTATCCCATATTTATAGGGAATCAAGTCCGTACGTAGTTCTTGGGCTCTGGACTTATAATTTGTAGAGAATAACCACATTATGAGTAGTTTGTAAGCTTTTTTGTAGTTGTAGAAGCTGATTAGGAGTCTGCCAAGAGCTTCCTTGAAGAGACCTACTGCAGATGAACATCTCCCGGCCGGCAGATTTTTATGTAGACTCCCTCTATGATCATAGATATGCAGTATATTTGATATATGATTGTCATTAGCCTGGAATTATCATAATAGAAGTCTGATAATGAGTAAATAACGTGCTCCTAAAGTTTGGAATTGATCCTTATCCATTAACTTGACTGATGTTCGATGTATGAATCTTAATCCTCGAATCTCAAACCCTCGAAACTCAGATCTAAGAAGCCCGAACCTCATCTGTGAATGATCCTTAACATTCTGTACCTCAACACTAACGAACTCTTCCGTAAATGGACCTCATGTATGCCAAGACCTCGGCTTTAAATATTTACGAAGCTTCTATAATAGGACCTCTGTTTGTCATCGAACCTCCCTGTGTTGAGATTCCAGATTGGTCTTTGGGAGGTCCAAAGGTATCCATGTTAAATTTGGGGCACAACAGTTCAAATTTTACTTACATAATATGTATAATTTTCCAATCCAGAATCGAAAATTAGTCTTTATTATAAAACTTTTTCATATATACAGAGGCCAGGTTTGATATTACAAACAGTAATAATAAATTTTTGCTCAAAAATAGATGTTTGGTAAATTTAAAAATAACTTATTGAAAAAGTGTTTTTAATCTAAAAACTGGTTTTAGAGAAAATAATTCTTTTATTATTATTTTTCAACTTTTGCAAGAAGTGTCTCTCCGAGTTTATAATAACATGTTTTTACTATTAAACCTAGTTTAAAATATTAATTTTTATATTATATCTCTGAATATAATCAAATAAAAAAAATATTAATAAGCAATCACTTGATTTTTCTACAACATTTTTCTCACTTACATTTTTTCAATAGTATAGTAATTTTTAAAAATAATCCCAAACAGAGTCTCTTTGTAATTTCTAATAAATTACTTATAGATTAAGATATATATATAATTTATAAATTATTAATAAATTTAATTAAACGGAGTCTTTTGTTCAATTATTTGCCGTCCCAATCGGAGATGCCTCTCGAAAGTGCATTCTTGTTTGTTTGTAAATTTAAAAATCCAAAATGAACAAGTCAAATAATGTGAGGTTTAACAACAAAGAGTATAATATTATTACTCTAGGTTTTGTTTTCCTTTTTGTATTTCTTGTTTTTGTGAAGTGGGGCCCTTGGAGCCATCCACTCCACAAATCACAGAGCCAAAGGAACATGGTGGGGACCACATATTTTAATGCGTAAAGTGGGTCGTTGGACTTATCTCTATAATATTTAATTTTTGTAATGAGGACAAAATATAACTTTTCTCACGCACAAGTTTAGCTTGAACGGATGCCCTACATAGTGGCGTCCTTTGTTGAATTTGTCGACTGTATTTAGAAGCATACCGTGAATCTCTCCTGCTCTCACGAGAGGCTGTTCTTAGTGTTATGGCAAGTAAAGTGAATAATGAGATTTTAAACTCGACTATGAGAACGGGGAATAAAATTTTATTTTATTATTATCCATTTAAGTTTGATTCAAATTTCATAATTCGAACAGCATCTTAAAAGAGGGTTTAGAAAAAATACTGAATTTCACTAAAGTTGAAAATTGGAAAAAATTCAAATTAATTTCAAAATTTTGAAAATTTTAACGTAGATATTGTTTGCCTGGAATTAAAGCACACCCCTTTATCTATATTATATTATCATAGCCGAAATATTAAAAGTTTTGGTCGGTCGGTCGGTAGGTATTGGGCCACGGGGCTAAAAAATATATATAAATATAATTTTACTTATTATAATACGGGCTCTAACTATATACATATCTATATTAACTAAAATTTTACTTCTTAGACTCAATTATATATTTATTATAACACGGGTTCAAATTATAACATATTTATATTAAATAGAATAAATTTATATAAAATAAGATAACATATAATATTAACATAAATTCTTAATATTATAAAATTTTATATTAAATATTAATATAAATAAAAAATAATAATTTACTTAAGTATTAATTATCTGGTGGTTCGCGAGTTATAAGCTTGTATTAGTTATATGTTGCATATGGCTATTTGCGAGGGATAACCGACCTATTGATGTTATAAAATACTGTAGTCCATTAGTTGAAATAGTAGCTTTTCATTGATGAATGAGGATCACATATATTAATAATTAGGTATTACAAAATTCGTAAAATTAACCACTACCTCTGGAAAGTACCTATTTGGTTATTTGTCAATTTTTTGCGATTTTTTTTATTTAGTCTGACCTTTCTATCAGTACAGCTCACATGAAAAAGTTTCGAATTATTTTTTTTAATTTTTTATTCTATTTTATTTAGTGACACTGACAACGTTGCCAGTTGTTTGAAAAATGCGCAATCATAAAAGCGACAATTTTCCATTTATTTTAATTTGGAGAAAATGGGATAAAACTTTGTTTAATATTTCATTTTATTTAATTTACTACCGAGAAATTTTATCCGAGCCGTGCTTATGTCTCAGCTATGAAATACAGAAATATTGGTAGAATTTATATTAACTGATATTAGATTGTGGAAAATAGTATTTATATATTTGTTGATATGCTGGATAAAGTTAGAAAATAAAAAAAAATCCATTGTACCGTGCATGCTACGGATAGTATATTTTAAAACTCGACAGATTAATAATTTGTTTAATTAATGAAAAGAATTTGTTCCTTGTCCTTGTTTATATAGTGATTTAACTTCATTTTATTCCCAAAAAAAAGGAACTAAAATCCAAAAATTAGACCACTAAATATTACTCCCCCGGTCCCAAAATAGTGGAGTAGTCATTTTTGAAGAAAAATTGTCCCATAATACATGTTCACTATCAAATTTCCCATATACAGTAACTTTTTTAGGTAAATTACTAAAATAATATTTGACTAAAGTATTGATATTTGTACTAATAATTAATAAAATGAAATTATCATTCAAATATGTATTCAAACATGCATTCAAACTACCTCAACTAGTACAATTAATATTGATACAATTTTTATATTAGAAGTTCTTGCGTAATTTTTTTAAAAATGACATGTATAATGGGACGGAAGAAGTACTAAGTTATTATAAAAACAAGAATATATAATTCAAAAACCTTCCGGCATATTTAGGGAAAAAACTTTCGGCATGCATATTTTTGAGTAATGTTCTTAAAGATTTGGGTATAGGGTTTAGATCAGAGCTAGAGATTACGGCGGCCGTTTAAATGCCGTTGTTGGAACAAGGATATGGTCAAATAAATTTAATGATCTCAACCGTCCCAACTTTGATTGATCAACTTCATGTTTTTTTTTTGACAGAATTGATCAACTTCATGTTATTGCCTCAAAATCATGGCATATTTCAATATTATTGAATAACTCACCAATGGCTCTCGTTGCATGTTTATACCCGGCAATATTATATACATATCCGGTTCCTTCATTTTTTTATGGTCCCAAAACCCAATCCCTAGTGGCCACTGGAACTTAACTTAATCCTCTTCACCGACTAGGATTATTTATAGATGGTGCCCCACTATATAAGCTAAAGTATATAATTGAAGGAACTCTTAAAAAAATTACAAGATTCAAAATATGATTCAATTCATAAAATGATTTAGAAAGATAAATTTTAAATATAATATGAAAATTTCCCATCAATCTAAATATGACACATTTAAAAAAAAAATTCAAATTTAAAAAATATTTTTTTGTCACAAAATTCAAATATTTAATTTTATTAAATTTTGATGTTTAGTTCAAAATTGACTTGTTCATTAATCAAATACAATTCAAAACTTTACATTATTATTCATATTTTAATTAATTTCGAATCCATATGCGATGTCTGAATCAGTTTTCGCACGTCTTAATATATAAGTACTACATTTTTTATGTGCCCACATCCGAATAAGCTAGGAAAAATGAAAGCGTAAAGATCGATTCATTTTTTACGTCTACTTCAAATATTACTTGGTTGGAGTAGTTCACGATATAAATAAGAATTAAAGAAGCTTTTCTGACGAGTACATAATGTCTGACTCTGACAAGTAGTCACTTCTCAGCTATCTCCCGATAAATTTATAATTTTGTGAAGAGTGTAGACTAGTAGTCTAGTACTATACGGAGTACTACGTACTAATCCAATATTGGTTAGTTAATAAGCTATATAATCACTTGTGCTTAGTTTAATATTTTGTTCCTAATTTATCGAAGATCCTGTTGCGAAAATTTTAAACGCGCCTTTAAATATTTTTTTCCCAACATAAATATAAAAGAATCATGTAATATAATAGAAGTTAACGGTAATTTTTTCCAAATTTCACTTATTTTCATCAAATTTTTATGATATTTGCTTGAAAAGTTTAATTATTATATATACACATATGTAATTACTACTTATTTTTAGATTCATAAGCCTTACAATAAGATATATTTTTAAAATTATTAATTTATATCTTGCGAAATTATTTGTTTTATAATTTTTTTAATTAAATAATATACATATATACTTTTTTTTTGAAAAATGTGCCCCTAAAATTCTTGGCCCCAGACGGTCACCCTCCCTACCCCATCCCTCAGGGGCCGGCCCTGAGTACTAGCTTATAGCCCGTGTGGGTTCTTTTAATATTTTATAATTATAGTTTAATAAAATTTTATATTTTTATCATTAGTTTTTCAGTAATCAATACATTAACATACAATTCAAACTATAAAAAAGAAACTAATAATAATAATATTTATATGAAAAAACATTATTATATTATTAGTTATATTAATTAGTTTATACAATACAAAATTTTCCCTGATTCAAAATTATTTATTATTAATATAAATATTATAAGTCTTATAAGATTGAACAAATTATAACAATATATGTTTGATGAGAGTCTAAACCTTATATATGTGTATTAACAGTTGTGTGAAGGAGTTTAAAATTAAAATAAATAAATATTTCTCATTGTTTAAAATACTAAGATTTTAAATTAAATTATTTTATTCTTAATATCTTGAAAAGAAATAAAGTAATGATAAAAAATTTATCGTTGTAGTCGGATAAAAATTATAAGTGTATAATAACTAAAGCAATTAAATAAATTTTGTTTGTATCATTAATTGATTACAATATTTGAATGTATAATTGAACTAATAAATATTTCAATAAGTAATACTCGATAAATTGATAATCTAAATTAATTAATAATTTTTTGTAGCCCCAACTCAAATTTTATTTAATAAATAAATTAATATTCGATAATTTGATAATCCAAATTAATTAATAATTTTTGTTATGGAAAGAAGTTGGGTGAAATTGAGGAATTGTAATTAGAATATTAGAGTGTGTAGTTCCGTAGAATACAATATGCAAAATAAGATTATTTGAAAATTATTTACTCCCGACTCGAATTTCACATAATAAATTAATTAATATACGTTAATTTGATAATTTAAATTAATTAATAATTTTTGGGAGTCCCGACTCAAATTTTATACAATAAATTAAATAATTCAAACAAAGAATGGAGTTGTTCTAGGAAGAAATTGGGTGAAATTGAGGAATTGTAATTAAAATATAAGAGTATGTAGTTTCGTAGGATACAGTTTGCAAAATAAGATTATTTGAAAATTATTTACTTCTGGCTCAAGTTTTATATAATAAATAAATTAATATTGGATAATTTAAATTAATAAATAATTTTTTGTAGTCTCAACTCGAATTTTATACAATAAATTAATAATTCAAGTATAAAAAGGAGTTATTTTAAAAAGAAGTTGGGTGGTATTGAGGAATTATAATTAGAATATAAGAGTCTGTAATCTTGTAGGATAGAGTTTGCAAGATATAAGTTTATTTTAGAATTATTTACATTTATTTTTTAGGAAATTGTTTATAATTTGAGCGGTGATTAAATTAATATATTTAGATTGTATTTAGTATAAAATTTATATAGATAGAAGAATAATAATATTATATCATTCATGAGATTTAATTAATTAGTTGTTATTTTAAAACTTAAAATAGTTAAATTAATGATAATATTATAATATTTGTGAAATTCGATTATGAGTGACAATTTTAAATGAATTTGATTGTTTGAGTGTGATTAAATTGAGATATTTAGATTGTATTTACTATCTAATTTTAATAAAATTTAATATAGATAAAAGAATAATAATATTATATCATTAATGAGATATAATCAATCCGTTGTTATTTTAAATGAATTAAAGAGTTTGAGTAGGGGAGAAACTGAATTCGGTAAATAAGAGGTAGTTCGGTCTCGACATATCATGTAATATATTTATATTAATTATTTTTCTAAAATAAATAATATGTATATTTTTTTAAAAAGTATTTTAATTTTTATAAAAAGTGTTAACCAATCATACTAAACCAACAATAAAACCCTATTTTGCTTGTAATAACATGGGATAGATAGATATCCTATTGCTGAAAATACTGTCGAGACAAACATTCCAGGATGACTACCATTTTATCAATATTACATCACCATACATACAAGCATCTATATATATATTTGTACATAACAGTAAAGATGAAATTTGTCTCATTTAAATATTTAAATAGAAGACTGAAGACCTGTTTGAGATTCTTATAAGTAATTTATAAGTCAGAGAAAATATTCATTATTTTTGATGATTTTTTCGTTAACTTTTAGATTATAAGTTATTTATCAGAAATATGTTTTGAGTTTTTATGCG
>QRFB01006358.1:19337-37798 GCA_008931105.1 Oenanthe javanica | reverse complement strand
TGAAGATTTTGATGATAGTTCTGATGATGAACTTCTAGATCCACAAGTTGCCAGTGATGAAACAAGTTTGGCTGACACAGAAACAGCCATCATCTCTCATTACAGAAGATCAATGGCTGAAGTAGATGTGGTGGATCCCTTGCACAGAAGAATTCTGAACTTCTACAGAGACAACCTGAAGATCCAGAAAATGCATGTCACAGGCTCCAAATATGAGTTGAAGAAGATAAGGGAGGAAATTGACAGTTCTAGGATGCATTTTGACACCACCATTGACTCTAGACTCAGCCTCACAATGTTAACCAGAATCAAACAAAGGTTAGATACTGAGTTTTCAGCCAAGGACAAGGTAGTTGAATTGGAGAAAAGAGTAGCTGTCATGGAGCTCAACATGCAGCATATCATGAAGAACCAAGTCACTCAAATCAACCTTCTGAGTCAAATCTTGAATACCCCTCTTCTTTCACAGTCATTAGCACAAGAGCCAGTTGCTGATAACAAAAAGGGGGAGAAGCAGGAAAGTGAAGCTGTGGTGACAAACTCTACAGATCCAAAGAAGGAGTTGGCTCAAAATATTGTAGGGCAATTTGATTCAATTGCCAGCAAAATCAAGGAGACCAGTTCAAGTAGCTCAGAACCTGGTGACAGAAAAGGAAAGGGCAAGCTGAATGAAGATGGCAAAAAGAAAGTGGAAGCTGTCACAGGCGGAAGTGAAAAATTGTTGAACAAAGCCATAGAAGTTGGCATAAAAGAAAGGGAGCAACAAGAAAAATCTCAAGAAGAATTAGCTATTCAATTGCAAAGGGAATATAATGAGGAGGATAGACTAATTAGAGAAGCCAGAAGAAAAGAAGGTGAAAGGAGGCCAAGAATGAAGCAAAGAGCAAACAAGCCTGTAGATGCACCAAGGAATTCTGGAGTTAAGAGAAAAGTGGTTGAAGAAAACAAGGGAGACAAAGAAGAGAAGCTAAAAGAAGACAAGATTGAAGGTCAAGCTTCTGGGAGTAATCAAGTTAAAGAAATAGAGGTGTTCAAACACAAATCTGAAGACTTTGTGCCAATCAAATCTGAAGGGATGATTGCAACAAAATGACAAAGAAAGAAGGATGTTGATCTTCTTCACATTGAGTATGAAGATGGATCACACTCAACCTTCACATTCAACCAAGTATTGGATCAAGGATATGGCATCTTGAGGAAAATCTACACTATGCTCAACAGGAAGTATTATCTAACTGAAGAGCTAGGAAAGGCCATCCTTGAAAGAATGAAGAAGATAAGGGAGGCACCTGTTCAAGAAGAAAGGGATGACAGAATAAAGATCTGGAATCCTGAAGGAAGAAAAGTGCTTCATGAGCCCTTCTACTTGATGATATATAAGGACAGGGAAGGCAGAGAAAAATGCATTGATATTTGTCAAGAAATAGACAAACTGCCAAATCTGGAATTAAATCATCTGGCAAGTCAATTGGACTACAGGATTGAAGATGAGAAGATATTGAAGGGAACCCTCTACAGGAAGATGAAGGAGAATGAAGACAAGATGAATGAGTCAAGGGGAAGAAGGAGAAGATAGGAGATTCAACCTCAATCATCAAAATTATCAGAATTCATCCCTGTCTGGTATCTGATTACTCTGTCTCAAACTTTACTTATCAATATTGTAATTCTTGCTAAGAATGAAAATGTTCAGGAGTTTTGTTATCATCAACAGAAAATTTATGCATATTTTACATATTCATAAATAGGGGGAGATTGTTAGGAATTATGAGTTTTGATGATAACAAATTACTTAGAATTTCAATAGGGACTCAAAATTATTTTGTAACTGATCAATGGATATGACTTATAAATATCCATTGACTAGGAAACCAGTTATCAGTTGAAACTTGTTTATCAACTGATAAACTGGATTGTAGCATTGATTTATGTTTCACTATCAATTGATTGTATTACCTCGATGGATGCAATGATGTAGTCAACTGATGTTATTGACTTCAATTTCTAGCTTCTCAACAGATGTGAAGAATGGCTGATCAATTGTAAATATTCTAAGTCAGAATTCTCACAAGTGAAGTGATCAACTGATGTTGAAGTCGATGGATGAAGACACTACTCAACGGATGAAAGCTATCAACTGATACAAGTCATCAATGGATAAAAACAGTCAACGGATAAGGAACCATCAATGGATAGGGAGTCGATGGATAACTCGATTATCCATCGACACATCAACTGATCAACTGATCTCCTATTACATCGATGGATAAGCACAGAAGAATCAACTGATAAGTTAAACAGCATTTATCAGTTGATTAAAGTTTCCCAATTTAGCTAAAGACAAGAAATATGGGAACTGTGCAGAAACTAAATCATTGGAAGACAGTCCTGTCAGGATTGTAAAGACTTTCAAGGCAACACAGTATTCAAGGAATGTATCAAGACAAAAATACTTCCAGGACTAGTCAGTTCAAAAAGAAGACTGTGCAAGTAGCTAGTTTCTATTTTCATGTAAACAATATATAAATTGTACTTTTATATATTGCTATCTGTCGATAGAAATTAGGTGTGAAGAAAACTTCTATAAGAAGATAGAAGTACACAGTAGCAAAGAGAGGCAAGAGAGAAAAATAACAGAACTCACTTTGTAAGCAGCTTGGTATTCGTACTAAGATCAATTGAAAGCAAAAACATACTAGTGGAAACCCAATCCACTAGTAATTTTAAAAACATTGTTGTGATTTGTTTTCAATATTTTTCTTGTTAAGTTCTTAGTTACATTAGGTCTCTCAATATTCAAAAACACCGTTCTTGAAACAATCTTTATTCCGTAAGAATTAAACTTAATTCTTAAGTTTGTATTCAACCCCCCCTTCTCCAAACTTATTGTACTTAAGGGCAGATAACATTGCCAACTTTGATTCCTTTTGTTTTGGTAGTTTAAATCCATTTTAACTTTGGGAGTTGACTTTTGGGGCTCCGACACCTTGGAACTCATAACAGAATTATAATGCATGTTTACAAGATTATTATTAACTAAAGACATGTTCCAAGGCATTCCAGGTATGTTCATATTTGCATATGCAAAGAATGGATTGTATATGTATGGGAATTATGCATATGACATGTGAGCATATGGTGCAACCAAATTAGAAGACATGGCATTCATGAGCATATGATTGGCAAGAATATCATTTACAGACATGGTATGTGTATTCAAATCATTTACATGTATAAAATTCTTTTCATCTACAGAAATGCAAGGTGCTCATCAATTTCATCTAAATCATCCTGAGAGCATGCTTCACTTTTTTCACATTTGCCCTTTCCCTTTCCTTTGGATGATTCTTCAACAGCATCACCAACAATCATAATAAATCCATCTACACAACCACATTCACTATTTCCCTTCTTGTCTTCATTTCCCTTGACCATCAAAGCCACAGTCTTTTCCTTTCTTTGATTCTTCTCAATCTCTTCATCTTGTTGGATTTTCAACTCATATGTCTTGAGAATACCATAAAGTTTCTCAAGAGTATAGTCCTTGAAGTCCTGAGATTGTCTAATGGAGATATTCATTGGTTTCCATTCTTTTGGAAGAGATCTAAGAAATTTCAGATTTGTATCTTCAGTTGCATAAACCCTACCATATAGTTTTAGTCCATTCAAAAGCTTTTGGAACCTACTATAGGTATCATTGATGGATTATCCACTCTGAAAATGAAAAGATTCATATTTCTGAATCAAGAGTTGCATCTTATTTTTCCTGACTTGTTTATTCCCTTCACATAGAGTTTGAAGAGTATCATATACCTCTTTTGATGAAGTGCAATTTATCACATTGTCAAACATATCTTTATCTAGACCATTGAAAAAAATATTCATGGCCTTTTTGTCCTTAAGCACTTCATTTTCATCCTCTTTTGTGAACTCAGTGATGAGATTTGGAACATGTTTGTCAAATGCAGAAGTTCCATCAGGATTTACACTTGTGGCCAACTTCATGGGAACATGTAGACCTTTCTCTATGTAGTTAACATAGGAAGGATCAAGAAAAAGTAGATGCAGGTGTATTTTAACTTTCCATGCAAAGTATTCATCTTTTTCTAACACTGGAATCTTTACACTTGAATCCATTTGGCCCATATTGACTTGCTCTTGATCTTAAAGTTTTTGTATATTGAAAGCCTTGCTCTGATACCAATTATTATTCCCTAGAACAATATCAATATATTTGCAGAAGGGGGGGTTGAATACAAATATAACAACTTTTAAGATATTTCTCTTTTCTTAAATGGTTTGAGAAGTTTGAATATGAACAATGAACAACAATGGCTGAAATAAATATTTGAACATGATATTTAAAAATTACTTGTTGCCTAGATAAATCAACTATTATAGAAGGGAGGTTGAATATAATAGTACCAAATAATCGATCAAGAACACAAGTATATAAAAGATAAATTGTCTTGTATTAACTTTAATGAACTAAATACAAAACTCTCTCAAAAAAATCAATGTTCTTAAGAGTTGCTAGGTTATGAGAATAATATAACTTGAATGAAAAATCAATGTTCTTAAGAGTTGCTAGGTTATGATAATAATATAACTTGAATGAATTAATAATGTAAACCTATTTCTGTGTTTATATAGACACAGGTACAAATCCAGTTACAAAACAAATAATGATAAGAATAGCTTCTATAAGGTAATAGAATTGTATTTGAGTTCCTTCTTCACTATCCAAATCAAATTATGATTTGTCTGTTTCCTTCTTTGATAAACTATGATACTAAACTCTGTCGGTTGATAATCTCCGATAGAGTATTCTCTGTTAGAGTAAACTCTGATTTAGTATTCTCTGATAGAGTAAACTCTGTCGACAGCTTCTAAAACTCTGATGACGTCAGCAATATAAACTCTATTCTTGATATTCTCTAACAGCATCAGTATTTGTTTTTCTAACAATCTCCCCCAATTTATGCTTTATTAAGTAAAACATAAATTCTACTTCTGATGTCAGAAACAGAGACAAATGCATCAGAGTTTGAGTTTTCCTTCTTGACTTAAAATCTTCTGTATGAGAAATCTTCTATAAGAAATTTTTCCAGTAGCTTCTTCTCAGCATTCTTTAACATTCACTCAGCTTCTCCTTTAACTCTTTCATTTGATCAGAAGAATCATCAATTTAGAATATTACAGCTCTCAAGTTGTATATTGATGATCTCTCCATCCATTCATCTAGAGGAATGCAATAGGCTTTCTTTCCATTAGGATTTAATATAAGTGTAGGGATTCCTAACACCATCTTAACCTTTGTATCTCCTTTAGACATTTCCTTCTCAGAATCATCTTCAAGCAAATATCCTGGTTTATACTCCTCAGAGTTTATCATTAGCAGCCTCTCATTCTTTTTCTTCTCATTGACTAATCCTTCAAGAATCTTCACCTACCTAGAAGTAACTTCATTCTCATCATTCAGGATATAAAGAACATATTCATGTTCTTTAGATGATTTGTGAATCAAATCTTCCTCAGCAATTTTCATAACTCTCCCATTTTTTAAGAAATATAGCAGCTTCTCTTTGGCTTGAGCACCATAAAAAATGTCCTTCAATATGTTAACAAATATCAATTTGTCTAGATGTTCTTATGTTAAATCTTCCTCAAGCTTGTCTTTTAGAGAGAAAGGATCTCTGAAAGTATTAGTTTCACCCCTGTACAATTTGGCTTGAGAATCACCAATACCACCCTTGTTTTGACCAAGTCTAGCATTGAGAGTTAAGGTTTTAGATTTAGTCCACAAAAGATCAGGATTTTTCTTTCTGATCAGAGTTTGTTGTTCCTCTTCCTATTCTGATCCACCTGGGAGAAATGTTGTTTCTGATATAGAAAGAGGAGTTTTTGATTTATCTGGAGCTTTATTCTGAATTGCAAGAGTAGGTTTTGATTGACCAATAGGCTTGGCTTGAGCTTCAACAAACTTAGGAGCTTGAGTAGGTTTGGCTTGAATAGGTTTAGATATAATTTTCTTTGATTGAGCAGGTGCCTTCCTTTGTACTGGAGTCCTTTTCACATATTTTCTTTTCTTCTGGACTTTAGCATTGTTAGTACCAGATTTCTTCAATTCTTCTTCAACAACAACTAGATCTATTACTGGATTTTCTTCTTCAAATAATATTCTTTCCAGTTCTGCATCCTTCATGTTTTCTTCTTCTATTTTATCAGGCTTCTCTTCTTCTTCAAGCCTCTTTGCTAACTCCATATCAGCATCCATCAGAGTTTGCTTGTTATCAGAGTTTATTCCAGAGGTTGATGGTATCAGAGTTTGAGTAGTCATCAGAGTTTGTCCAGTTTGAGAAGTCATCATAGTTTGTTGTTTTCCATCTTTATGACGCCCTTGATCATTATCATCAGGTTTATCAGATTTATGTGCAACATCATCCTTGCATTTGTCTTGTGAAACATTCTCCCCCTTTCTGACATCATTCCCCTTTCTAATGGTTAAGATGTCCACAATTGTATGCAACATTGTTTGCATGAATGTGACAGCAGTAGAAAGATTATGAACTTTGACTTCCAAAGCATCTTGTTTTGCAGAAACATTCTTGAGCTTTAATTCCAAAGCATGTTGAGAAGTAGTGACAAAAATCTGTATAGAGGCAGAGGTTTTGCTAACAGAATCCTTCAAATCACACACTTCATTGTAAAGACCCTTTGTCAACACAACAGTAGCTTTCAGAATAGTTTTCATCTCTTCAGAGTTTAATTCAGTGTCAGCCTTTTGGATTAGTTCATGAACATGAGGCCATGAAATTTCTTCATTAGGAAATTTCCAAGACATATCCCAAATGGATTGTCTGTGAGAGCTGAGAAGATCTTCATTTGAATGTTCTCCATTGGAAGTAAAATCTCTCTTGACTCCTTCTTCATTCAAAGCTGCTTCAATTTCACCCTTGAGGGTTTCTACAACCATGTAGTCAGGATATGCCATCATCAATCTCTCATGTGGATCAAAAGAATCAATAGGCCACTTCTTGGAGTTTTACCTTTGAGTGTAGGGAATCGAAAGATCTATAACTTCTTCATCTAAAAATATTGGCTCATCAGAGAATATGTCTTCATGATCAGAGTTTGCAGTAGCATTAGAGTTTACAGTGACAGATAAACTCTGAGTACCTCAAAAAGAATTAGAACATCCTAAATCACTCTTTTCTTTTAAAGTAATCTCATTACTTCACACATCACACATATCATAACTTTTAATAGTCAGAGTTTGCTCACTAGAAGTAACTAACTTCTTTCTCAATTCTACATCTCATTTTACCAGATCAAGTGTTGTCTCTCACTATTAGTTCTGTTTTTCACATATTTTACCTCAGGCTCACTAGAAAGGCTCAAATTATATTGTCCTACAGAAATAAGAGGTGGCTGAGAAAGGAGTTCTGTGGTCACATGAATAGGGGTACCCTTTTCAGGACTATCCATGGTCATCCCAACAGTAAAAGTAGGGAATGTAAATTCTGTGCTTATACTATCAGAGAATAGAAATTCTGAAGAAAATTTAAAGAGTAGTTTTGGATGTGGATGGAGTCTTTAAAGGCTGTGCAGAAAGAGGTTGCACCAAAATAGCCTCAGAGTTTAACTTCTCAGCATCAGCAACAGCAGAGTCTTCCATTTGTGATGTTGTCCCTACATCCAAACTTTGATTGGATGGTTCTTGTGTGGCAGGGGCCTTAACAACTGCTTCAACCCTTTGAGCTGAAGGTTCTTTTGGGTTGTACCCCTTATTCATGTTGGCTTCATTTGCTTCTTGGGTGGCTGCTGTTGTACTTTGACCAACATGTTCTTGTTTGCCCAGCCTATCAATGACTGCTACCAAACGTGTGTGTCCTGACCAAAAGTGACTTGCTTCCTTTTCTTTGTTCTTGAGAAGAGCTTTGAACTTGAAGACATTATAGATGGTTTAGACTTCTTTTCTGCCATCTCCTTTCTAACTTCTTCAACTAGCTCCCTTACTCTTTCATAAGATATCTCATTTATGATTTTCTTGGGTGAATGTACATGAGAATCAGATATTATAACTGGAGCAACTTTATTTGCAGTATCAACACTTTCCAAAGTGATTACAGGACTGGTAAAAGGATTAACATGAAGATAATTACCATCCATTTCATCCAATTCATCATTTTCTTCTCTATTGACATTTTCATCATCACCATCTAACTCAATTCCACCGATGTTACTGTTTATTTGGTCAGGCAATGTAGATTCACCAGACTTCATTACAGCATCAGAGTTTATCATTGTATCAGAGTTTATTACTTGAAGTTGATCAGAGTTTGGTTGATCAGAGTTTAAGACATCAGAGTTTAGTAAACCTTCAGAGTTTAAGGTTTGTGAAGGTTCAGAGATTACTTGATCAGTGTTTGATGCCTTAACTAATCTTCTTCTTTTCTTTTTAGCTTATGGCATTGAATTGACTATAAATGGCTTTATGAGTGATGTAGGAGGAATATCAGAAGTCTTCTTGACAATCTTCTTTACAGGAAATACCAGACTTTCACCACTATTATCAGAGTCAATGTTTTCATCAATCAATTTCCTTTTTTTTTTTGGAGATGACTTCATCACTAATTTTCCTTTCTTTTTGTTGTTTGGGCCTTGCTATTGAGAGGTTTGTTTTACAACTACAATGTTTTGGGAGACTACAGAAGTTGGAATATGCATTTGTGGATCAGTGTTTAGTGGGTGGCTTGGGTTAGAATCAGAGGGTGCTATACTTTGGTTTACAGCCACAAAAAGAAAATCTCTCCCATACACAGTAGGCATTCTCTGATTTAAGATAAGCCTGACCCATGTGGGATAAAAGAGATTAGAGAGTTTACCTTCAGCTTCCTTCTTTTGATCTTTTCTTGTTAGATCAACAAATATTCTCTTATTCATACAAAAACTAACTAAACTCTGATCATTCTCAAAGCTAAAATTAGGCAATAAGTACTTAAAAATTAACTGTAAAAATTGAGCAAAATATACAGTGTGTACATCATCACTAATCTTGGTAGCTAATTGCCTAATAATCAAACAGGAAAAATTAAATTGCAAGTTATGGGTCAGAGAATACCCAATCTGTTGTGATAACTGTGGAATGGCATCAAAATTTATGCATTTGGCAGTGAAAGCCCTTGTAATGCAGTCAAAGAAGAAACTTCATTCATGTCTCAAATGGGGCCTTGTCAGACTCCCCAGTTTAGATAGGCTTCATCCATAGCCTATTTCTTTGAAGAATGCATTGATTTGTTCATCATTTACAAGGTCATCATACACAGCCACTTCTGGAAGATGAAGGGCTTGACGAACCACAGAAGGAGTTATTGAGTGTTTGTCATTACATTGAAATGTTATTACTGGCTCTTCATCATCACCGGCATTGTTATACTTAGCCGTTGACCAGACTTTGATCAGATATTGAGACGAGAAGTGATTGGGTTCCTGAAGAGCATACCCAATATAGTTGTTCTGTAAAAAATCTTGAATTACATGATAGTCCTGTGGAATATTAGTTTTGGACAAGAGTGAGATGTAGTTTGTAGCAGCAAATGTATAGTTTTGGCAAGATATTCCCTTGGATGCCATTGAAAAATAGAGATTTGCAGATATGAAAAATTAGGGTTTATAGAAAATGAGAGAGAAAGATAGGAATAATGAGATGCAAGTGAGTAATTGTGACGCCCTCTAAACCCGGGGTCTAGATTTGGGGGTCACCAACGAATCAACAATAAAATAATATAAACCAGGTGCGTATTAACCCTGTCAAACCAAAGATCGCAAACAGGTTATAATATGAAATCAAACAGTCGATACTAAAAGTAAACCAAATCACTTTATTACAAACCAGAAACTAAATTCAAAACTCAAATCCATAAGTTTAGATAAGTTTTAAGTCTAAATTCCTTTTATTACAAATTTTATCTACAGAAAAACTGTAAGCAACTAAATACCTGGGAAGCCCAATAAGTGAGCCACCCTAACACCTGAGGCTCTCTATGCCTGCTAGAGCTACCGCTGTGACTCATACTTGATATCTGGTAAAATTTAATAAAAAGCAAGAGCGAGCCAAGGAAGTGCTTAGCAAGTATATGAACAATTGAAATTAAATCAAGATAGGAGATCTATATAGAGAACGGAATATAAAATAGTTTATTATCAAAACTGGATAGTAAAATAAATCACCGTGTATTTCAACTGAAACAATGCAGTATGTCATCAAAATGAATCAACTGCTCAAAATCAATATATAATAGCCACACAAGCAATATGGATTGGATAATCAACACACACCACTATTGCCCCCTGATCAGGTTAAAAAGCAATATAACTAGTTATGCCACACCACATAATCTAGATTCCAGTTAGGTACCATAGTCAAGTAATATTAGCCTATAGGAAGATGGAATGGTTATCATATCCTCCTAAAATATACTATGAATTGAAAGGTACGAACTCGAGTTTATTCCCATTCTGAGTCATACTGCGGGACTAGAGCACCAACGTCTACTGGCCTCTTACGCCAATTATATCACACCGCTGGACCAGGGTCTATTACTGGCCTCTTACGCTAAATTCCAATCCAATATAGAGCAACCCAAATAAAATAAAGATATGCTTAGTTTTAAATACAAACCATATCGTCATTATTTACTACGATAACACAAGATATGATGTGNTGTTAAAATAAATGAAGTAGTGGGTGTAATAGTGTAAAGTGTTGAAAAAGTGGAGTGAAGTAGTGGATGTAATAATATATTTATTGTTAAAAGTTACTATTTTTAGTAATGTAAAGAATTGGTTGGGACGTCCCAAAAAGGAAAGTGTAAAGAATTGGTTGGGACGGAGGGAGTAATTAACTTCCAATATTCAGAGTACGAATAACAAGTAACTCTGATGCACAGAATGAAACATGAATCATAAATAGTTCTGAAAAATAACTATTTATCATGATATAAATAATCGAAACAGTAAAATAAAAGTGTTTATGATGATCAAGGAGAAAATACATGCCTGATATCGAAGTTGTCCTAAAGCCGGAATGGGACGACTACACTGCTCGTCTATCTACTACCTCGCTCGTTTCAATAGATACAATAATCTAATTTAGATTCTAGCGTCTACCCATGTGTTCTATCAATATCGAACACCAAATAATAATTAATAAACAAGTAGCATCAATTAACAGGTGAATAGATACATAAATCATATAACAGGTAAAGACTCACAAATTAAAGAGCAGTCAAATAATTAAAAGTAGACTCTAAAATACTATTTGAGTCAAAGGGGATCATTGTTATCCATTCCGGATAATTAGTAGATCCCTAAATATTTATTAAAATATTAATCTGGATTTGTAAATAAATAAGGGAATTGAAACTATTTTTATCATTTCCAGACTATTTTTAGAGTCTCAAACAATTTTGTTTCATTTAAAATAGGTAAAGAGATTATTAAATAAATAAAAATAAATAAATCATTTTTATTTCTCAAAATAATTAAATCCAATTATTTTTAATTATATTCAAATAATATTTAATTAATTAAAATAAATTAACCAATTAATTATAATTAATTAAACTATTACCTATATGAATTAAAATAATTAAATCAAATTGATTTTGAAATAAAAACAATTTATTTTAAATGCTTAAAACATTTTTCGAAATAAAAATAATTTCTAACATAACTTTTAGAATTAAAATAGATTTTTTTTGAAGATAATTTGAAAAATAAAGTTTAGAAACACAATTACACACCTCAGAAACGCAAATCACAACTTATCTTATAAATTACACTACACCTCAGACATTAAATGTGTGCATAAGACATTGCTCGAAAAAAATGACTTGGGAATGATACCTATTGAGTGAAAAGAAATGGAACTGCACACACTAACTTTAACTTGGAGGGAGACATGCCTCCATGAGATTATATAAATTTATAAAATCCAATCTTGCTGTTAAATTTGCATCAACACTTTCAGCCTTCCAGCTAAAGTCACCTCCTAGATCATGTATGAAATGATATGGGTGTCGCATTTAAGCACCATATACTATATATAAGATTGTATTAAGTATTAACTATTAACTGATGATATACTGCAATTACACAATAAATATCTTGAACTCCAGAAAAATCGAAGAAGGACATGAGGAGTTAAA
Source organism: Oenanthe javanica (assembly GCA_008931105.1). Lineage (NCBI taxonomy): Eukaryota > Viridiplantae > Streptophyta > Magnoliopsida > Apiales > Apiaceae > Oenanthe > Oenanthe javanica. Next base: position 25,586 of record QRFB01006358.1, on the reverse strand, counting down.
TTAAACGTCAAAATTAGTTATTTGTATGATCATCATATAGTACACATATGCTACACTTAAAGAGGAACCAGAATTAGCTGAGAACATAAGCACTAGCACAAGAAACAAATCCAAACACTAATAGCTTGACCATCCGACAAAACTACAGGGTTATGTAAATAATAAAGCAACAGAATATACAACCTATCACACAACAAGTCGGAGGAAAGGCCAGAAACGGAGGCTAGAGACTGAGCCTCCACAAGCAGCAAACGGAACGGATGAAGCCGTAGCCTCACCGTCCGCAACTTCAATGAAGAAGACGACCGGGAATCCGGCGACATCCAAACAACATCCAACCAACACAAATCATAAGGCAACATGAAGCTATAGCTATACCAAATTAATGGGATACTCCCAGATATACATAAAACTCATATATACTCACAAACACTAACAAGCAAGCCGGTAAAGCAAAGCAATCAGGACCGGGCAGATTTTCCGACGAAGTCGGAAACAAATTCAAAAGTCCACAACAAACATACCAATACAATCGTTGTTCTATTGGCTATGCAATCATGGACTCAAAACGAACAAACAATTAATGATTAAAAACCTACAAAATCAAATATGTAGACAGCTAAAAATGAAAATCATAAATAATAATTTTCAACTTAAATTGATGATATGAGCAGTTAGGATATGTTATGAGCTTCAGTTTGATTATGGATACTCAAGAACGGATAACGGAATCACCTTAAACGATCTGTTGATTCTCAGAACCCTATTAGTTGTGTTCTTCCCCAACTTTAAAGTTGATGGTGTCTATTTTTAGTAATTGTAAGTAAAAAATTTATTAATAAAAGCACCAAAACAAGGTTTTGAGTCTTCTGTAGGGGCTGGGCCAGATAATCATAAATTGAAATAATTTGATTTTAACGATACAAAAATTATAGTAAAATAGAATAAAATATTTTAAGCTACACAGAAGTCACATACCACATATAGGGTAATTTTTCTATTTAATAAAAATCTAAACATAATTAATTGCATTGAAAATAATCTAAAACACAATAAATTATAATAAAAGTATATTTAAATATTATAAAATACACATAATTTTTCTCATTCATTACATCCTTCCCCCCTTATAAGGATTCTGTCCCCATAATCCAACTTAAGAAAATAAGTGAGGGTACCGAGCTAACATTTCACTTTCTACCTCCCATGTTGTTTACTCAACCAAGGGATTTCTCCACAATATCCTAACTAAAGGTATTGTCTTATTCCTTAATACCTTATCTTTACGATCTAATATCACAATTAGTTTTTCAACATAAGATAAATCATGTTGAATATCTACAGGCTCATATTAAAAGTACTAGTCTTGGGCTGACCTGCATTGTCGGACCTTGTAGCTTTATTATGATTCTCATTGTTGACGTTGACTTTGCAGTCCTTGGATACATGACCTTTATTGCCACACTTATAACAAAATATCTCAGGATTCCATGGTAAAGAACACTCGTTAGCGTAATGTCCTTTTTGCTTACATTTATAATACACCGCATTAAGTCGATTACACACCCCACCATGGTTTTTCCCACATATCTTGCATACTGGTGATGGTCGATTTCCATGTTGCTGATTGTTGTTAAAGAATCGGTTCACTTGCTACTGGTTATTATTCTGAAATTGAATCCCTTGATTGCCAAAATTATGACCTCCATTCCCTGGTCCACCGTTTCCCTTGAACTGAAATCCTGGTCGGTTGTTGAAATTGCTCTGAAATCGGTTTTGTTGTTGATTCCCTGATCGATTTTCAAACTTCCTCTTCTTTCCATCCTTCTCTTTCCGAGACATGTCACTCCCAGCTTCAATGATCATCGCCTTTTGTACTACCGCAGTGTAGGTGGTTAACTCGAAAACAGCCACCCTACTACTGACCCATGTCTTTAATCCCTGCGGAAACCTTTTAGCCCTCTTCTCATCAGTGTCTACAAAATCTAGCACAAACCTAGCCAATTCTGTAAACTTGGTCTCGTAATCCGCCACATTTCCTTCCTACTTCAGCTTTAGGAATTTGATCTGCATTTGGTTCTGCATGTAACGTGGAAAATAATTTTCCAAAAACAGTTCATTAAACCTTTCCCATGTGGTTACTCATGTCCCCTCAAGAGAATTCATAGATTCCCACCAATAATTGGCTTCTCCCTTTAGAAAGTAGCTAGCATATTCTGTCTTCTGATTATCCTCGACTTTCACCAATGCAAAAGCTTTCTCTATCTCTTTTAGCCATGCTCTAGCCTCTACGGGATCTGTTGTCCCATGAAACTCTGGAGGTTTCACAGCTTGAAATGTCTTTAATGTCACAGCCTGTGGTGCTGGCGGTCGTTGCTGCTGACGGGTGAGATTATACGTTTGCTGATGGAATAGCTCTACTATATGTTGCATGACGTTCATGTTACCTTGCTCCCCAGGGTTCTGATTGTCATCTTCATTCTCTATATTGTTCTCGACTAGTGGTTGATTTTCCATTGTTCTAATAAAATAACAAACAAGTCATTTAGTAATTTGTTGTACATGTCTTTGATATAACATTTATTATGGAAAGCCATGCCTATGAAACATAAATAATTTAATTTTTTTCCATTAATGTTATCAAGTCATGTCACACAATTGCTAATATACTTGAATTTTGAAGATAAATGCACGATGTAATATAAAAACACGAATTTACACTACAAAATTGTTGCTGCTATATATATAATTATTTTACAGTGGATCAACAGCTGACTAGATAAATTTATACATCTGGCTTCTAATACACACTACTGGTTAGATGTCAGCTATATATTTACACCAAAAATCCTGACATAGCTGCCACTACAATCAAACACCTCTATATCTAGGCATCTGTTGGGATTCGGGCACATATACGCAGTGGAATTACGCTAAATAATAAAAAAAAGTAATGAATCCCAAACGCAGGATCCGTGTATAATTGGCGGATGATTATGGAGAATCAGATGTGTACCTTATTAAAGCTTTCCTTATGATGATTAAAGAGGTCCAGAAGCGATGAATCACAGCAGCCCTCCACAAAGATCTGCTCTCTATCGGTATCCACACAAACGTCGTATCGTCTAACGATCACCGGAGTTAGGTACTAGCCTGTTTCTGCCTCTTTGGCTCTCTCTTTCTCTAGCCTCTCAAAACGTAGAGCTGCTAGGGATTTTCTCAAAAACGAATTTATAAAACTGTTAACCCTAAAATATACATCTTTATATATATATAGGGGAGAGAGGGACTTTGGCCAAAACCCTAATCTGATTGGACCTTTAAAACCCATTCAAATTTCGGATTTATATTATTATTAAATTCGAATTCTAATATGTATATAATTAATCAAGTCTCACTTAATTAATTAAATAAATAAATTCGAATTAATAATAATAACAGTATTTAAATTCATAATTTAAATAACACTCCATTTAAACGTTCTTTGTGTGTGACCCTTTAGGTTATTATTACGTTGCCAATAATTTCATTTTCTAATAATAAAATTATAAACAATGAGCGGCATCTAGTAATACANTTTAGGAATATAATACTGTTCATATAATCTCATTTTTAAGTCACATACTTAAAGATATATAATTCGCATTAATATTCCAAGGACATTTATTATGCTTTCAATTTATAACGCAGTAAATAAAGACATAATAAATATTAATTAAATAATCAAGTAAACATAATTCTTAATTGTTTATCATAAAGTATTGTCTCTAGGACACCAACACTAACAGCATCAGTACACACAACACAGATAAACGGTAGTCTATGACTACCTCTAGCTAGCTCACCTGACGAACCTCAACTAATCCCAGTCGGGACCAACCATACCTCTAAGATCCGCTGTCATCCTCATAAGGATATGATAAGGATGACGATAGTCCACATTATCTGAACCCTGCAAATGCAAAACGTCCATCTCATACCCTCCCGCTGTAATCAACTCCCTCATGTTATGTCGCAACTCTACCTCGGGTGTACGTGGGCCTCTCAACTGCTGCAACACCCTGTTCTGTGCCCTCATCTCATGATAAGAAGTCAACAACTGACAATACTCACGCATGGAAACAGTGCGCGGCTCACCAACATGGCCACTCAAACTAGCATCTGACCTGCCCATGATCTCATCTGCCATGGCCTGATCTCTAGCTGGACCTAATGGCATCTAATGCCATGGTAGTGGTGGCGACGGTGGAACATAGGGACCCTGGACTGATGGATCAGACTCGTCAGTGTCCATCCCAGGCTCATATGGTACTAACTGATTGGTTGGGACTGCGGGAACTGATGCTGGTACAATATGTGGCATCTCCACCTCCAGCTACTGTACTAGAACAGGCTCTAAGGGAAATCCAAATCCCAACCATTGCCATGGCTCTATGGGCTAATAGTTTGGTTACATTATAGCTGCTACATGATCTAAGTCCTCCGGTAGTGGTGGTAGAACTTCTGGCTCAGGCATAAGTATAGGCTGAGGTGCCATATCTGGTACCGGCTAGGGTACTGTAATGGGACCCGGCTGTAACCAGATAATATAGTACCACAACACAACTCACAATATAGGCTTAAAGCTAAAGTCAAACAAAAATCTATCTCATGTGAATGTAAACCTATCTCATGTGATCTACCAAATCTTTCACAGGCTATATCTTTGTTTATTTCAGTGACTACCAACCTGTAGCTCTGATACCAACTGTGACGCCCTCCAAACCTGGGGTCTAGATTTGGGGGTCACCAACGAATCAAAAACAAAATAATATAAATCAGGTGCGCATAGACCCCACCAAACCAAAGATCGTAAACAAGTTATAGTATGAAATCAAGTAGTCGATATTAAAAGTAAACCAAATCACTTTATTATAAACCAGAAACTAAATCTAAAACTCAAATCCATAAGTTTAGATAAGTTTTAAGTCTAAATTCATTTTATTACACATTCTATCTACAGCAAAACTGTAAACAACTAAATACCTGGGAAGCCCAAGAAGTGAGCCACCCTAACACCTGAGGCTCCTATGCCCGCTAATGCTACCGCTGTGACTCATACTGGATATCTGGCAGAATTTAATATAAAGCAAGAGTGAGCCAAAAAAGTGCTCAACAAGTATATGAACAATTGAAATTAAATCAAGATAAGAGATCTGTATAGAGAACGAAATATAAAATAGTTTATTATCAAAACTGAACAGTAAAATAAATCACCGTGTATTTCAACTGAAACAATGCAGTATGTCATTAAAATGAATTAACTACTCAAAATCAATATATAATAGCCACACAGGCAATATGGATTGGATAATCAACACACACCACTATTGCCCCTTGATCAGGTTAAAAAGCAATATGACTAGTTATGCCACACCACATAATCTAGATTTCAGTTAGGTACCGTAGGCAAGTATTGTTAGCCTATAGGAAGATGGAATGATTACCATATCCTCCTAAAATATACTGTGAATTAAAAGGTACGAACTCAGGCTTATTCTCATTCTGAGTCATACCGCGGGACCAGAGCACCAACGTCTACTGGCCTCTTACGCCAATTATATCACACCGCTGGACCAGGGTCTATTACTGGCCTCTTACGCTAAATTCCAATCCAATATAGAGCAACCCAAATAAAATAAAGGTATGCTTAGTTTTAAATACAAACCATATCCTCATTATTTACTACGATAACACAAGATATGATGTGTTTATTATAATCAACTTCCAATATTCAGAGTACGAATAACAAGTAACTCTGATGCATAGAATGAAAATTAAATCATAAATAGTTCTGAACAATAACTATTTATCTATTAGTGTTGGTGTCTTAGAGACAATACTTTATGATAAACAATTAAATATTATGTTTACTTGATTATTTAATTAATATTTATTATGTCTTTATTTACTGCGTTATAAATTTAAAGGATAATATATGTCCTTGGAATATTNTTGAAATCATTATATTTCTATACAAGAATTAATATACTTTGATTACACTCAAAGTTACCTTTAACCGGGTAAAGATAAAAGTCGACATTGGGTATGCTATGAATCGTATGAGAAATATGAATGATAGATATATGATTTAGCCCTCCTATTTTAGGAGTGATATTATTGGCCTCTTGATAGAGTGAGACTATAAAATGCATGATCATGCTCAAATGTTGATTTGTTTAACTAGTCTACTCATTGATCAAGGAAACC
>QRFB01006358.1:4559-19000 GCA_008931105.1 Oenanthe javanica | reverse complement strand
AATTTATTTATTTAATTAATTAAGTGAGACTTGATTAATTATATACATATTAGAATTTGAATTTAATAATAATATAAATCCGAAATCTGAATGGGTTTTAAAAGGTCCAATCAGATTAAGGTTTTGGCCCAAGTCCCTCTCTCCCCTATATATGTATAGTTTAGGGTTAACAGTTTTTAAATTCATTTTTAGAAAAACCCTAGCAGCTCTACGTTTTTGAGAGGCTAGAGAAATATAGAGACAAAGAGGCAGAAACATGCTAGTACCTAACTCCGGTGATCGTTAGACGATACGACGTTCGTGTGGATACCGATAAAGAGCAGATCTTTGTGAAGGGCTGCTATGATTCATCGCTTCTGGACCACTATAATCATCATAAGGAAAGCTTTAATAAGGTACACATCTGATTCTCCATAATCATCCGCCAATTATACACGGATCCTGCGTTTGGGATTCATTATTTTTTATTATTTAGCGCAATTCCGCTGCATATATGTGCCCGAATCCCAACAATGGCATCAGAGCTACGTGTATAATAGGATGATTTGGTTACGTGTTTAACAGTTTTTCAATATATTTCAGTATGTATATGATCTGCCATGCATGTATATTGATACTACCTTTGTATGATATTTAATATGCATGCTGTCATGTTGATGTATGATTAAAACTGTTACATAATGTGTATCTGGTTATTCATATGATGAGTACATAGATGATGATACTTGCATGTTAATGATTTGCCATGACTGATTTATATGCCTTATTGCGATTTGTATATATTATGCATGTGGGTCAGTTTGTATGGTGATATAAACTGGTGGACAGATTGTGTTGGACATGATCTGTTAACTGGGATATGATCAGTATGTATATGATACATGCTTCTGAAACTGTATAAGATGTAGTGGGGAAAAGACCAACAAATATGATCTGTAGTTCAGAAATTGATGATTTCTGAATAGGACTGTCTTCGAAAATAAAAAAATAGTCATGATATAAATATTCAAAACAGTAAAATAAAAGTGTTTATGATGATCAAGGAGAAAATACATGCCTGATATCGAAGCTGTCCTAAAGCTGGAATGTGACGAGTACACTGCTCGGCTATCTACTACCTCGCTCGTATCTACAGATACGATATTCTAATTTAGATTCTAGTGTCTACCCATACGTTCTATCAATATCGAACACCAAATAATAATTAACATGTGAATAGACACATAAATCATATAACAGATAAGACTCACAAATTAAAGAGCAGTCAAATAATTAAAAATAGACTCTAAAATACTATTTGAGTCAAAGAGGATCATTGTTATCCATTCTGGATAATTAGTAGATCCTTAATATTTAATAAAATATTAATCCGGATTTATAAATAAATAAGGGGATTGAAACTATTTTTTATCATTTCTAGATTATTTTTAGGGTCTCAAACAATTTTATTTCATTTAAAATATGTAAAGAGATTATTAAATAAATAAATCATTTTTATTTCTCAAAATAATTAAATCTAATTATTTTTAATTATATTTAAATAATAATTAATTAATTAAATTAATTAAAATAAATTAACAAATTAATTATAATTAATTAAACTATTAACTATATGAATTAAAATAATTAAATCAAATTGATTTTGAAATAAAAACAATTTATTTTAAATGCTTAAAACATTTTTCAAAATAAAAATAATTTCTAACATAATTTTTAGAAATAAAATAGATTTTTTAAGATAATTTGAAAAATAAAGTTTAGAAACACAATTACACACCCCTGATATTTGTGTCGCGTGGACATATAATGATATATACCATACTGTAGTGCCAATTCTCAGCAAATCACAACTTATCTTATAAATTACACTACACCTCAGACATTAAATGTGTGCATAAGACATTGCTCGAAAAAAATGACTTGGGAATGATACCTATTGAGTGAAAAGAAATGGAACTGCACACACTAACTTTAACTTGGAGGGAGACATGCCTCCATGAGATTATATAAATTTATAAAATCCAATCTTGCTGTTAAATTTGCATCAACACTTTCAGCCTTCCAGCTAAAGTCACCTCCTAGATCATGTATGAAATGATATGGGTGTCGCATTTAAGCACCATATACTATATATAAGATTTTATTAAGTATTAACTATTAACTGATGATATACTGCAATTACACAATAAATATCTTGAACTCCAGAAAAATCGAAGAAGGGCATGATGAGTTAAATTAAACGTCAAAATTAGTTATTTGTATGATCATCATATAGTACACATATGTTACACTTAAAGAGGAACCAGAATTAGCTGAGAACATAAGCACTAGCACAAGAAACAATTCCAAACACTAATAGCTTGACCATCCGACAAAACTATAGGGTTATGTAAATAATAAAGCAACAAAACATACAACCTATACACACAAGAAGTCGGAGGAAAGGCCAGAAACGGAGTCCAAAGACTGAGCCTCCACAAGCAGCAAACGGAACGGATGAAACCGTAACCTCATCGTCCGCAACTTCAATGAAGAAGACGACCGGAGTGCCAATCCGGCGACATCCAAACAACATTCAACCAACACAAATCTTAAGGCAACATGAAGCTATAGTTATACCAAATTAATGGGATACTCCTAGATATACATACAACTCATATATACTCACAAACACTAATAAGCAAGCCGGTAAAGCAAAGCAATCAGGAACGTGCAGATTTTCCGACGAAGTCGGAAACAAATTCAAAAATCCACAACCAACATACCAATACAATCGTTTTTCTATGGGCTATGCAATCATGGACTCAAAACGAACAAACAATTAATGATTAAAAACCTACAAAATCAAATATATAGACGGCTAAAAATGAAAATCACAAATAACAATTTTCAACTTAAATTGATGATATGAGCAGTTAGGATATGTTATGAGCTTCAGTTTGATTATGGATACTCAAGAACGGATAATGGAATCACCTTAAACGATTTGTTGATTCTCATAACCCTATTAGTTGTGTTCTTCCCCAACTTTAAAGTTGCTGGTGTCTATTTTTAGTAATTGTAAGTAAAATTTTTATTAATAAAAAATCTATTTATATTTTAGAAAATTTTAGGGGCTCAAATTTGATTAAAAGATAAATTATCCCATAATTAAAATAAAAAGCCCAAAAATCATTTTTATGAGATAAAATAGAATAATAAATATTTTTAAAATAATACAATATATATGCTAAAATTCCTCAAAAATTATGAATGTTTCAAAAATAATAAAATAAATTTATTTTGAGAATTTTATCATTTCCACAAAAATAAAAGAACAAAAAACAAGGTCTCTAGTTTTCTGTAGGGGCTGGGCCCGATAATCAAAAATTAAAATAATTTGATTTTAACGATACAAAAATTACAGTAAAATAGAATAAAATATTTTAAGCTATACAGAAGTCACATAAAATGTATAGGGTAATTTTCCTATTTAATAAAAATCTAAACACAATTAATTGCATTGAAAATAATTTAAAACACAATAAATTATAACAAAAGCATATTTAAATATTATAAAATACACGTAATTTTTCCCGGTTGTTAATGTAATTCAAAGTGAAAGTAAAAATTAAACTATTCCCTCTCATTTACATATACTCTGTAATGGGACACGTGGCAAATTTTGAGTGGCAGAGTAATGAGTAGTTCAATTCTCAAAATACAGAATATGTGTGTATATCTGTGTATAAATACGAATCATTTTTTATGAAATACACGAGCCATAATGATTACTCCAATTAGAGAATAACAAATATGATGTCACAAAGTTAAATATGATATCCTAAATAATATATCAGAGTTTAGCATAAGGACTTAGATCAAAGTTTATAGTAATCAAAGTTCGCATTCACTGTCAGAGTTTACCACATACTCTGACAGAGTTTACCATAAACACTGATAGCTTGGTGAATATGTCTGCCAACTGTTGTTCTGTGGGAACAAAATGTAATTTAATTGTTCCTTCCATGACATGCTCCCTTATGAAGTGATATATGATACTGATGTGCTTTGTCAGAGAATGTTGACCTGGATTTCCTGTCATTGCAATAACACTTTGATTATCACAATAAATAGGAATTTTTGAAAAGTTCAATCCATAGTCTAACAGTTAATTTCTCATCCATAAAATCTGTGCACAACATCTTCCTGCAGCTATATATTCGGCCTCTGCTGTTGATGTTGAAATAGATTTCTATTTCTTACTGAACCATGAGACAATTCTTCCACCTAGAAATTGACAATTGCCACTTGTGTTTTTCATATCAATTTTACATCCTGCAAAGTCAGCATCTAAATAGCCTATTAATTTAAAGTCGGACTCTATAGGATATCATAAGCCAATATTAATGGTGCCCTTAAGATATCTAAAAATTCTTTCAACAGCAATCAAATGAGGTTCCCTTAGATTTTCCTGAAATCTAGCACATAGACAGGTTGCATACATGATATCTGGTCTACTTGAAGTTAAATAGAGAAGCGATCCAATCATTCCTCTGTATGCTGTAATATCTACAGGTTCATCAGTGTCTTGATCAAGCTTGGTTGCAGTAGCCATTGGAGTTTTAGCAGATGCAGAGACTTGCATTTGAAACTTAGTGAGTAGATTCTTTGTGTATTTGGACTGATTTATGAAAATACCTTCATCAGTTTGTTTCACATGCAACCCTAGAAAATAACTCATTTCTCCCATCATGCTCATTTGATATCTGGACTGCAGTAGTTTTGAAAATCTTTTACAGAGTTTCTCATTAGTGGAACTAAATATAATATCATCAATATATATTTGAACCAATAATAAATCCTTACCTTGAGTTCTATAAAACAAGGTTTTATCAATTGTACCTCTTGTGAAACCACTTTCAAGTAGAAATTGAGCCAGAGTTTTATACCAGGCTCTTGGTGCTTGCTTAAGTCCATATAAGGCTTTATCTAATCTGTAGACATGATTTGGATATTTTGGATTGACAAAGCCAGGTGGTTGTTCAATATATACCTCTTCTTCAAGTTCTCTATTTAAAAATGCACTTTTAACATCCATTTGGTAGACCTTGAATTTCTTGTGTGCAGCATAAGCAAGAAAGATTTTGATTACTTCAAGTCTAGCTACTGGTGTAAAAGTTTCATCATAATCAATACCTTCCTGTTGTGAGTAACCTTTGGCAACTAGTCTTGCTTTGTTCCTTGTTATGATTCCATCAGAGTCTGTCTTGTTTCTGAAAACCCACTGTGTGCCAATAATTGATCTATTCTTTGGCCTTGGAACAAGGGTCCAAACCTCATTTCTTTCAAACTCATTTAATTATTCATGCATTGCAGTAACCCAATCTGCATCCTTCAAAGCATCTTCAACCTTCTTTGGTTCTGTTTGAGAAAGAAAACTATGAAATAGACATTCATTCTGAGTAGTTTTCTTTGTCTGTACTCCACTTTCTCGATCACCAATAATCAAATCAGGTGTGTGATCTTTGGTCCATTTCCTTGGATGTGGAAAATTTCTTGAACTAGATGTTCCCCCATTATTTGTGCCTTCATAGTATGATTCCTCAGTAAATGCTGATCCTCCCACTAAAGTTGTGCTTCCATCAGTGTTTGATGACACAGAGTTTAACAGCTTAGAGTTTAAATGATCAGAGTTTGAGTGATCAGTGTTTGTGGTTTCAGAGTTTAATTGATCAGAGTTTAGAGTTTCAGAGTTTATATTTGTTAGAGTTTGGTCAAACTCTGAAATTTCAATAATTGAGATTGGTTCTTCAATTTCAGTAAGTGATTGATGTTGCTCCCCCTCAACATGTGTAGAATCTTCAATTACTGTTTCAATTATGTCTGAATCAGAGTTTAAGGAATCAGTATTTATCCCATCAGAGTTTACATCAACAGTGTTTATCTCATTAGAGTTTACCTCATCAGTGTTTGTGTTCTGCAATTCATTTTTAAAACTCAGAGATTCCTGAGCATTTTCATCATGTAACCCTGTTATTTTTCCTTCATCAAAAGAGACAATAATAGATTCCATGACTTCTCTGGTCCTTAGATTAAACACTTTGAATGCCCTTGAAGAAGTTTTAGAAGTTGTTGCATAACCAACAAAAATGCCTTAATCTGCTTTGAGTTCAAACTTCTTCAATTGTTCAGGATGTGTTTTGAGAATAAAATATTTGCTTCCAAATATGTGAAAGTATTTCACATTTGGCTTCCTTCCCTTCATTGTTTCATATGAAGTCATTCCATGTTTATTTATCAAAGTGCAATTCTGAGTAATGCATGCAGTATTCATAGCTTCTGCCCAAAAATAAGTAGGTAGCTTTGCTCCTTCTAACATTGTTCTGGCAGCTTCAATCAGAGTCTTGTTCTTTCTTTCAACTATACCATTTTATTGAGGTGTACCAAGTGATGAGAATTGTTGAATGATTCCTTTTATTGAGCAGAATTCCTCTATTGTAGAATTCTTAAACTCTGTTCCATTATCACTCCTTAAATGATGACATTTTCAATAACAATATTGCCATATCTCAGTGTTCTTCTTATGTTGCCATCTCCATAAGATACTGATGGGTCAGCCTTCTCCTCAAACTCTGAAAGCAGGAATTTATTTCCAGTCATATGTGTAAAACATCCACTATCAATTACTAGGATGTTTTTCCTGTTTCCCTGCGATCATTAATGCAAATTAATTAGTAGATTTGGGGACCCAAATAATTTTGGGTCCTTTCTTTTGAAACTTGTTAACTTCTGCAGCAAAAGTATTTTTATCAGAGTTTATGTTAACAGAGTTTGTACTGTCAGAGTTTATATTTCTTTTACTAGCTTTTATCACATATTTTTATTAGACGGCATGTTTAGAAAAGACAGGAGTTTTATTCAAATGAGGCAATAGTTCATAATAGTTGAAATACAAACTATGATATTCTTTACATGTGTAAATTGAATGTCATAAACTACCACAGTGAAAACAGGGATTTTATGGCCTATATCTAGTTTGTTTCATAGCCTCTGAATTAGGTCTCTTAGGTTCCCTCTTTTTATTTTGTTTGCAGTCAATGGCAAGGTGATTAGAATTATCACGTGTGAAACAGAATTTTCTAAGAGCATCAGGGATATATTTATAGTTATTTTCCTTGAAAATTTCTACTTTTCTATTTCTATTTCTTTTCACCTTTTTACGTTTATTTTTATTTGTGACTGCCTTTAACTTTTCTTTAAGTTGATTCTGTGAGAGTAATTCTATATTTACTGTTTTATTCTCTGACACACTATTTTCTTTACTTTGGTTATTATTAGAGCATTCACTAGAGGTATTCTTCTTTTCATTACTAGCTCTAACAAAATTCAAAGGTTCAATCAACTTCCCTTTTGTGTGTGTCTTAAAATGTGTCTCCTTATCAGATTCATAACCTAAGGCAGATGTCCAATTCTTGTTAGAAATCATTTGTTGGACTTTCTTACCAGAGTTTGTCCAAACTCTGAAACTCTCATTTTCTTTAGCTATCTCAGATTTTAAATATTCAACTGGTATTTCTAACTGAGTTTGCATGTGTATAGCATTCTCACAGTCTTTCTTAGTGCTAAACATGTTCGAATTTTCAGATTCAAGAAATTCATTCCTAGCAGTCAGAGTTTATATTTCAGATTTTAATTTTTCATTCTCAAGTGACTATGATTTAAAGCTAACATGCAAGGATATAAGGAAAGACTTTAATTCACAGATATTTTCAGTGTCAATGTTAAAGATAGAGTCTGGTACCTTATCAGAGTTTATGAAAGGAGTATCAGTGTTTACATGAGTGCATAATTTGTTTCCTCTTCAGAGTCTGAGAAATCCATCCAATATTTCTTTGATGTGATTAGTGCTTTTCCAAATTTCTTACTTTTGCACTCAGTAGCAAAGTGCCCCATCTTGTTACACTTGTAACACTTGACCTTTGATTTGTCAAGAGTTTTTTATTTTCCATCTCTATCTTCTCTTTTTCTGAATCTATCTTTCTTCTCCGATTCTCCATGCTTCTTCCGGAAGTTTTCTTACTTTCTGTACTTCTTATATTTCATCTTTTTGAAGCCTTTGACAATCATAGCTACCATCTCCATCATGTCAGAGTCTGAAGAGTCATCAGAGTTTACATCAGAGTTTTCCTCAAACTCTGATTTATTGTTTTCCTTAATTATCACAGCTTTTCCTTTTCTTGTTGAGGCTTTCAAATCTTTCTCTTTTGGTTATTCAATTTTAGTCTCAACATGTAAGGCAACATATTTTTCCTTGCTACTCTTAATATTCTTTCTTTGCTGTAATTCCAAGTCACGAGTCTTCAATCTTCCATAGACTTCATCTAGAGACATCTCATCCAAATCAGCCCTATCACTTATTAATGATATTTGTAGATCCCATTCTTCAGGAAGAGCCCTTAGAAATTTGGTGTTTGAATCCTCATTGTCATACACTTTATCCATTAAAGCTAGATTATTTAACAAAGTGAGAAATCTGTCATAGATATCTGTGAGAGATTCATTCTATTTTGCCTCAAAGTATTCATATTCTTGAATTAGCACAGATCTTCTATTCTTCTTTATCTCCTTGGTTCCTTGGCATTGAATCTCTAGTGCATCCCAGATTTCTTTGGTAGTTTTACACGCAATTACCCTGTTAGACATCACAGAGACAAGACTATTATGGAGAATATTCCTTACCTTTGCATCTTTCAAGACTTCTTATTTTTTTTCATTGGTCCACTCCTTTTTGTCCTTCAGAGTATAATATTCAGGAACTTGTCTGCCTTCTATAATTTTTTATGGCACTAGTTTGGTTGGGAGGTACTGACCTTCAATGATTCTGTCTATATAATCAAGATTAGTTGCTTCTAAGAACATCATCATCTTTACCCTTCATGTAAGGTATTCAGCCTTCTTCAAGATTAGAATTTTGATGCTTTCATACTTGTTTCCAGACATGTTTATATGATCTTTTAGTTATAATTAACTATCTGGCTCTTATACCAATTGTTGCCTAGATAAATCAACTATTATAGAAGGGGGTTGAATATAATAGTACCAAATAATCGATCAAGAATACAAGTATATAAAAGATAAATTGTCTTGTATTAACTTTAATGAACTGAACAAAACTCTCTCAAGAAAATCAATGTTCTTAAGAGCTGCTAGGTTATGGGAATAATATAACTTGAATGAATTAATAATGTAAACCTATTTTTGTGTTTATATAGACACAGTTACAAATCCAATTACAAAACAGGTAATGATAAGAATAANCAAATACAATTACAAAACAGATTATGATAAGAATAGATTTAATAAGGTAATTAGACTTGCACTTGAATTCCTTCTTACTATCCAAATCAGACTCTGATTTGTCTGTTTCCTTTTCTGATAAACTCTGTCGGTTGATAATCTCTGATAGAGTATTCTCTGTTAGAGTAAACTCTGATCGAGTATTCTCTGATAGAGTAAACTCTATTGACAACTTCTTAAACTCTGATGACGTCAGCAGCATAAACTTTGTTCTTGATATTCTCTGACAACATCAATGTTTGCTTTTCTAACATTACTAATGGATAGGTTTTTCCATCAGTATATATTTTTGCTCAAATAACCTAGGTTAAGAAAACCTAACTGCTTTTTGCAAAGTTAAAAATAAAATCAATTGTTCATACAAAGTGCTCTAAGGTTGAACGGTTGATTCAGAAAGATGTTCTAACTCTATTGATATTTCTAACAATACTACCACCCTTGTTTATATAACACAAAAGTGTTTACAATCTCGAGAATAGTAAAACAAAACTATCTATTCTAGGAATGTTACTAAACTATCCTTCTCTGTTTATTTCTATTTTGAGAAATATCTTCATCCCAGGAAGGACAACTTCAATCTGAGTCTTCACAGTCAATCTAGACTGTCTTCCATAGGCATGCTTTAGTATGAAGATTCATGATATTTTATCTTGTTGTGCAGTCCCTATCAATTGATAATTTACTGTTAAGCATATCAATTGATCCTTCCTTGTATCCATCAACTAATATTTTTTTCCGATTGATCTTGATATCCATCGATTGATAATAGCTGTTGACTTATCGATTGATAGATGTTATCAATCGATGGTTCTTCAATCTCTGACTTGACTTGTTTATCAATTGATCTTCTATCCGTTGATGCTTCCATATCAATTGATCATCCCTCACTTGCATAATTTTCATGTCTTCAAATAATTACAATTTGACAGCCTAAGTTACACATTAATTGATGACCAATACCAATCGACTCTAGTATCAATCGACTCTAGTATCATTTGATGAGAAAATTATCAATCGACTGAAGCCATATCAATTGAAATAGACTAAGTACACTTATGCTACCATCCATATTATCAGTTGATTCACATAAACATTTTAACTGATAAATGGTTTTCTGATCAATTGATATTTATAATTTTCATATCAGTTACAATAAAATAAAATTCTCTGATTCTAATGTTAAAGTTATCATCAAAACTACATTGATTCCTAACACTACTTCTTTATGATAATTTGAGTGAACTTTCCTTTACTGCTGAATTGACCCGTTTGCCCAGATTTGTATTTCACCTTTTGAACCATCTAAACGATGTTTTCATGAAAAACTTAAAACACGAAAGTTGTAGAGAATGAAAAGATCTTTCCGAAAAGTCTAGAATCAACGAATTCCGAATTACGATGAATTGATTACGAACTTTACAAGACAACTGAATTGTGTATGAAAACTTTTATGAATTTTATGAACAAATACGAAGAAAAAGAATGAAGAATTGTATTGAAAGAGATTTGTAACTGTTTAGTTTTGGTGATTCGAAAAGAATACAAAAGAACGAGGAGATCTTAATCAATATATAGAGTTTCAAAATCTTACACTAAAACCTAATACGATTCAAATCTGATTTATATTCTAAAGTTCATTATTTTAATCCAATTATAAATTTTAATTTCTATCAAATTTTAATCCAATTTTTTTAATATTAACCTATTTTATTATTCAAAAAAAATACGGCCCCTTTACTAACTCTATTCCTCAATGCTTTGAAATTTTTTCGGAAAACTCAAAGCAGTGGAGCAAGACTTTCCCCGCCGGGAGCAGCAGATGCAGTAGGCCATCAGTTTCAAATGCTCCTCGGCAAATATTCTTGATTTTGAAGACAAAGATCCTGAGGAAATCCAGAAAGCGGATGAGTCAGATATTAGAGTTTTTGAAGATACGATGAATGTCTTCAGCGAAAGCAAGCAGGTCTCAAATTCTGTTAAGGCTGGCCAGAATGATGAAGGGTATGAACATGGACATATATACAGAATTTAAACATGATGCTTGCTGAGAATCCTTCCGAGTTCTCTGTAAGGAACAAGTGCGCATTCATTGAAAAATTTTGGTTCGTAAAATCTGTCGTGTCAAACAAATAGAAATGCATATTATTTCGAGTGTCCCAATTTTTTTTGTCATACTAAATCTCGATTTAAAATCATATATACATATATAGTGGCGGAACCAGAAATTGAGGTTGGGGATGATAATCAAAATTTAAATTTTTTATAATTAAATAATATTTAAATTATATATTTAAATATTTTCTTAATGATTAATTCAATTATGTACATGATGATATATAAGCTTTAGGTTTTAATAATATTAAACTTTATAAATTAATAATAATTTGTGCTATATATTTGAATTTTTATAAAATAATTATTTAAAAAAGACTAAAAATGTAATATCAATCTGTGAAATATACTTTCATTAATAAATAATTGTCATTGAAATTGAAAAGGTCGAGACCCTTCATATTAGTGTAAAATCCTTTTTAAAAATTAAACATCATTATCTTTTTATAGTAATAAGTAATAACTATACATATATCAATGTCTAAATAGCACAGTTTAAAACTGTGCTCCAGAGTTTTTTTATGGGAGAAGAAAAGAGAAGGGAAAAGAAGGTGAGAGAAAAGAAGTATAATTTTTTTTTTAATGTGCTCCCAAGTTTATGGTATGAAGGGAGAGAAATTTTTTTTAAAAAAAGGATATGTTGGGTATTATTTAAAAAGAAGTGTGAGAGATTCTCTTCTAATCATTCCATTTTTGGAAAGAAAATTTTGAAGAGAAACTTGTGACAATTTTCTTTCTGCATCTTTTTTCTTGTCTTCCAAAAGAAACTCGGAAGCACGATTTAAGAATAAAAATTTAAAAATTTCTTTTCTCTTTTTTCATTTTTCAAATTCGGGAGCACAGTGTAACAGTGGGGTGAGTGGACAAAATTAAGTATTATTGGTGACTTTTTCATTTCAAACCTTTAATCCAAGAGATGGTAGACCACTCGGGGGCAGTTCTCGTTGGATCCATCCCTGTATATATAATACTCGGTCTATTCTATTAAATTTTGTTTTTATTTAACTTTTAAAATAAAACTAATCAATTTTAATTAACAAATAAAATATATTAGATAATATATATATATATATATATGATTTTAAAATATCATAATAAACTTTGATTATTTTATGTTATGAATCAATTTATAGATTTATAAAATAATAATTTTTTATTTTTTAATTATTTGATCAAAGTCAGATTACTTTGACTTTAAAAAGTCAAATTGAGACATAAATAGAACAGAGGTAGTATATAATTAAAAAACTAAAATTTTAAGATTTACTATGTTGGAAATATATTTAATCTACTCACAAATGTATATTTTAAACTTTTAAAATGTATTTTTCTCAAGGGCTTGTAACTCAAAAGCTACAAAACCCTACAAAAATAAAATAAAAATCTATAGAGTTTGATGAAAGAAAATATATGACCAACACGGCCGCACCATAATATGTTACAACTTGCAAAATTAGGGTTAAACTAATTATAAGATACAGGCTAAAATACAAGGAAAACTAAAAGTAAAGATAAAAGACAGCAAAGTTGTTATATTCCATAATCATAATCTTTCCTCCTACAGCAAGACATATAAATACAACCATATACTCCAGCTATGACCCGACCCAATTTCTATGTCACTGGACTAACAATTTACCAGCCAACTAACCCATCACCTAAACTACCATCTGGCGCCATTATACTTAATCTATTTACTCAAAAATTAGCGACAAATTCCCTCTTCCTTGAGCAGATCCTTTGTGAAGATATCAGTGAATTTGGAAATATTTCAATGTGATTGCCTACATAAATCCTTTGTGAAGATATCAGTGAATTGAAGAACACTGGGAATGAACAGAGGTTGAACAACTTGCAGTTGTACTTGCTCCATTACAAAATGACAACCAACCGCAAAGTGCTTGGTCTTAGGATGAAAAACAGGATCAGCCGCAATATCTAGAGCGGCCTGATTATCACAGTGAATCAAGATAGGTGGAGATTGTGGAACATGGAGTTCAGAAAGCAGCAGCTTGTTATCGAGTATTTTGGAGGGTATCGTTCGCAGGGAAGGATTGTTCTCATAAGTCTCATTTTAATCTCCCAATTAAATATTTGACTTATGTCTATCATATCATGAACTAGAATTACAACTCCTCTCCCGATTCGTTAATAACCCCTACAGATAAAATTAAAGGTTAGCTACTCCCATAATTGTGTTAAGCACAGTATGACAGATTAGCAAAGCATAAAAATCACAATACAATATTAAACAAACATCGCAAACCAATGAATATTACCTAATTCCCAGATTAGAGAATTAGTTACTCATAGCAAAGAAAGAAAACAAACATATATTATTACTGAAAACCATGGTTACAAGAGTATAGAGTTAAGAAAATACAACTTGACAAAATCTCTTGAACTTGGAGTGAATCCCTTCAATCCTTGCTCAAGTTCTCTCTCCAAGTTTTCTCTCTGATTCTCGCTCTAGATAATACACGGCCGCCACTAATTATTTTACAAAACCTAATATATAAGTATTTTTAATGGTTTCCAAGAAAACAAGGCTCACTTTCTTAAACGAGATAGAATTGTAATATAAAATTCGTAGTCAGCTGTCCAAGCCTGTTTCTGGGCTACTCCACTTGAAATATGTGTATTGGGCCACCTCTGAATTATAGATTTTCTATTATCTTCGCGTGAGCTGTGAAATCACCTAATTCTGACTTCTAGAACTCAAGTTATGGCCCAAATAGTGAACCGTGTGTGCGCAACCCATCAATTACGAATTTAATTCTAATTTATCTCCAAATTAGACTATTTAATCTCCAATTCTTCCAAGTTTAGGATTTCTTTATTTCCTACAATTAAACATTAAACTGTAATTAATAATTATCTATTTATGTATAAAATACTAGGAATATGAGAATAAAATTCTATAAAATATATATATATATATATATATATATATATATATATATATATATATATATATATATATATATATA
>QRFB01006357.1:14561-29531 GCA_008931105.1 Oenanthe javanica | reverse complement strand
ATTGTAACTGGTCAATGGATATGTGACTTATAAATATCCATTGACTAGGAAACCAATTATCAGTTGAAGCTTGGTTATCAACTGATAAATTGGATTGTAACATTTGATTCATGTTTCTTTATCAATTGATTGTATTGCTTCGATGGATACTGTGAAGTAGTCGATTGATGTTATTGACTTCAATTTATAACTTCTCAACTGATGTGAAGAATGACTGATCAATTGTAAATATTCTAAGTCAGAATTCTCACAAGTGAAGTGATCAACTGATATTGGAGTCGATGGATGAAGACACTACTCAATGGATAAAAGTCATCAACAGATGAAAATCATCAACAGATAAAGGCAATCAATAGATAGCAGTTCATCAATGGATAAAGAGTCGATGGATAACTGGATTATCCATCGATACATCAATCGATCGATGGATAGCCTATCCATCGATGGATGAGCAAAGAAGAATCAACTGATAAGCTTAACAACATTTATCAGTTGATTAAGGTTTCCCAATTTAGTTAAAGATAAAAGGAAGGAAACTGTGCAGAAACTGAATCAATGGAAGACAGTCCTGTCAGGATTGTGAAGACTTTCAAGGCAACACAGTCTTCAAGGAATGCATCAAGACAAAGATACTTTCAGGACTAGACAGGTCCAAAGAAGACTGTTCAAGTAGCTAATTTCTATTTTTATGTAAACATTATAAGTTGTAATTTTATAATGTTATCTGTCGATAGGAATTAGAAGTGAAGAAAACCACTATATAGTAGTTAGTAGTTCATTGTAGCAAAGTGTAGAAAAGCAAGAAAAAAAAAGTGTGAGACAGATTGTAAGCATTATTGTGCAGAAACACTTTGTAAGCAACTTGGTATTTCTACCAAGATTAATTGAAAGCAAAAACATACTAGTGGAAAACCAATCCACTAGTAATTTTTAATATTGTTTGTTTTGTTTTCAATACTTTAATTATTGCATTCTCAGTTCAATTATAAATCTTTTCATACACTCAAACTCTTCTGTTGAACAAACTTAAATCCGCAAGAATTTTAAATAATTCTTAAGTTTGTATTCAACCCCCCATTCTCCAAACATAGTGTACATAAAGGAAAATAACAGATTATATTTTTGAAAAATAGAAAAATAAGTTGCATTTGATTGCTTTTGGTTGCGAACCGTAATTTTGCAAAAAAAATTAGAAAATCGTAAAATTATAAAAATACCTTAAAAAGTACTCCCTCAGTCCCACCCATTTGTTTACGTTTCGGAAAGAAGGTTCGGTAAACATTTTAAGGTGCAAATAAAATATAGTTCCATAATTAAATTTTTATTCAGAAAAAAATTAAAAATAAGTTAAGGAACTATACTTTATATGCACCTTAAAATGCGTGTCGGACCATCTTTTCGAAACGTTAACAATAGGGTGTGACTGATGTACTAATATTTTTGATAATTTCTCTAAAGTTTTTTATCATAATATGTGATGGGAGGATGATAATTTGGTTGGAAATTGAATTTTAAATATATGGTTATTCATAGTATATAAATGCATCTATGTTAGTTATTTATTAATAATTTTAAAGTATAAAGAATTATGTTCGTAATGTTAAGTTCTAAAGCTTCTAATAGTAACCAAAAAGTCCTACACAGGAGTTAACAAAATGTATAATTTTAACAAATTAAAAAATTTCCGCCTTTTTTCGATGAAAGTACTTAATTGTAACAAAATATAATTAAACTATGACAAAAAATAAAATTTTAAATAGACTAATAGATAATACATAATTGAATAAATACAATAATTGGTCAATTATAATCTACACTATTAAAGAAATGAATATAAAAAATTAGATATCATAATAAGATAATAGAAAATAAAAATCTTTATATCTTATACATTAATTTCTTTAAAAATATTTATAATTTAGCTAAAAATTAAAATATTTAATAACATAATATAATTATATAAATTATATGTAATTTATTAGTTATCTTTTAAATATGAAAAATAATTTATATCCTATATATGATAAATATAAAAAGATCTTATTCAAATAATGTGAAAGTCAACCGTTTGATACACATTAATAACTTATGTAAATTTGATATTTATAATTCCAAAAATATTAACTTAGACTTTAAGATTCTATATATAATAATAATAATAATAATAATAATAATAATAATAATAATAATAATAATAATAATAATAATAATAATAATAATAATAATAATAATAATAATAATAATAATAATAATAATAATAATAATAATAATAATAATAATAATAATAATAATAATAATAATAATAATAATAATAATAATAATAGCAGCAGCAGCAGCAGCAGCAACAACAATAATAATAATAATTACATTTAATGTTTGAATCATATTACCAATATATTAAAATTTAATATTTATATTAATTTTAAAAAAATTTAAAAAATAAAGAATTTTAATTTGACGATAATTAAATATAGTTCATTATAGCATCTATATATACTATATTATTATAAAAAACAAGAAATTTTTGTTTGTTTGTTTGGTTAAACCAAATTTTTGATTATTCCAATTATTTTGATTAATCTAATATTTTATTTATATTATATTATATTTAAATTATAACTTAAATTTAATATTTTTAAAATCTATTTACAATAATTTTTATGTGACATATTTGTTTTTACATTACTATCTACTTACACATTTAAATTTCATTAGCACTCAAACTATTTAATTCATTTAAAATTGTAACTCATTAATATTATAAAAATATTATTATTTTATCTATATTAACCAAATTTTATTAAAATTTTATAAATATGTTAGATAAATTTATACTTATTGTTATGAATGAGTTTTAGCAGAAACTATACATCGGTGGATGTATAGATTGAAGTTTTTCTACTTTTCTTGAGTTTGATGAATTGTAACAACCGTAATTTGTGATATGTTTGTAGCTAGATTAACTATGTAGTGCATAAACAAGATTTCAGGAATATAGTAAAGAGCAAACACAATTAAACTTTCAATTTAATGTATATTAGAATGAATTTGCTACAATATGAGATTCTTAGCTTCTTGTTCTTGAAAGATAAAAACAAGGTTTGAATGTTTTTCCAAACACTAACTAGTGAAGCTCTCCATTCAACTATGTAGACAACATGTCTGTGGTTGCACATGCTTTTACAATTAGTTAGGCTATAACTAGAAATAGACAAAAGAAACTTTACATTGTACATAATCCATTTCTCGCTAAGTTCCATGGCTTGACAATCCATGTAGTCTGCTCCTTAACTTCTGTATTTATCTTGTTTTTCTTCTAAATTTCATTGTAGACTTGTCACTGTTGGTCCCCGATATTGTAAAAGGGGGGTTGAATATAATATTTAAATTTAATCACGAAATTTTAGATTTAAAATATTATTTTAATTAATCACGAAATATTAATTTTAATGAAATACTGTGCAAATAGAAGATATAATTTTTAACTTGAAAATTATTACAAAATTAATATGATGAAAAGTGTTTATAACTGAAAGACATATGACTAAGCCTATTTGTAATAATTAAATGATAACTAAGAAACAGAAGTAAATAATAAATATGATAACAAGAATCAAGACAAACAACGTCAACTAGACACAAAGAATCTTAGGAATCAGAAGTGTTATAATGAAGCTGCTACTTTTCACCAGAGGAAGTTCATTAATATGTTCAAGCGTCGGCGAAAAATAAAGTAGTATTTCAGAAGAGTTGAGAAGATTCAGATGATTCCAAGTGGCTACTACAAAAAGATTCCAAGAAAAGAAAATATTGAAAACAAAGCGAGAAGCAAGAACAAGACAGAAGATCACAGCTATTAAAGTTAAAATGTGAAAAATATTTATTTAGTATGACACAAATGAACTAGACAGTACATTTTTGTGTCAACTAATTAAACAAATATTTATCACCTAACACAAATGATTTTCAGACAGAAGACCGAAGACAGAAAGATTCAAGTCAAATCTACAGTGGTGGGGCAGTGAAAAACTAAATTAATTCTACTATCAAAATTTAATTAATTATTTAATTTATCTACTTAAATTAATTCACCTTGAATTAATTTAATTTATAAATTATTTAATTAAGAATTAGTAGAGTTAATTAAGTTAAAAGAGCATTTTAATTTATCATTTAAAGAAAGTCTTGTTGTAGTATTTTAGAAAGTTCTACCAAATTAAATCGGTAAGCCTTTTTAAAAGTCTTACCGAATTAAATCGGTAAGACTTTTTAAGAACGTCTTACAGAATTAAATCGGTAAGAGCTTTTAAAAGTCTTACCGAATTAAAACGGTAAGACCTTTTAAAAAGTCTTACCGACTAGAATCGGTAAGACTTTTCAAAAGTCTTCCCGAAAATAAAAGTCTTACTGAGTGAAAAATAATCTTGCGCAGCTTATTTAAAAAGTCTTGCAAGTTAATTTATAAAGTCTTTTGATTTTTTAAATAAGTTGTATTCAAATGTCCTGCCAGCTTTTTCCTCTATAAATATGAGGAGAATGTCTTCATTACCATGATTGAAAAAATATTCAAATTCAGAAATTTGTATGCATTGTAATATTCTCAGATTTCTATGCAAGTTTGGAATATAATTGTTAAACCCGAACACATCATGTCGAATTCGTTCTAGATCACTTTATCAATTATATATACTTTTCATTAGATTAATTTTATAATACTTTTCAAATTAAAATTATATCTTATACTTGAATCGTATTTCATTAAAATTAATATTTTGTGATTAATTAAAATAATATTTTTTTTAAATCCGAAATTCCGCGATAATTTTAGATATTGTATTCAACCCCCCTTCTACAATATGAGAGACCAAAAATTGGCATCAGAGCTGGTTGATATTCTTAATGTTAGAGCCGAACCAAATATTCCGCAACTCATACAGATCTCAAAAATTATTTTTAATTCGAAATAATTTTTATTCGAAATAATTTTTTCACAAAAATTATTTTTGATCAAAAATTGTTTTAAGTCAAAAATTAAAATATTTTTTGAAACACTTAATTTTTAATCTTATTAAAGATGAGTACACAAAAAGTGACGAGCATTAAAATTCCACAGTTTGATAGAGATCACTACAATTTGTGGAAGCACAAAATGCTACTATTCATTGGGATTGCCAATCCCATATATGCATTAATTTTGGCCAAAGGTGTTGAACCCCCAATAATAGTTATTCTCCAACATGAGATAGATGGGGTCGTAATTCCTCACAGACAGTTTCTAAAAAGTCCAACTGACTATACAGAAGAAGAAAGGGAAGTTGTGTCCCTGAACAACAATCTCAAAATCATATTGATAGAATCCCTAGACTACGTCATGCACAATCACGTGGTCAATTGTAGAAATACCAAACAGATCTGGGATACAATAGAGATAATTAACGAGGGGACTGAGGAAGTCAAAGAGAATACACTGAAGATCCTAACCTCCCAGTACGAGCAATTTAGATCCAACCCTGGTGAGGGTATCTCTGAGGTGTTTCAGAGATTGAATAAACTGATAAACGAGCTCAACCTAAATGGGAAATATTATCAGAACCAGGAGGTCAACAAGAAGTTTTTGCTAACCTTGCCAGAGCATCTGACACATAGGATCGCAACCATCCGAGAGTTTAGGAACATGAAAGAACTAACACTAGACAAACTTTATAGAATACTGAAGACCTATGAATTGGAGCAGATCCAGACAAAAGAAATATATGGCAGAGGTAAGGTTCTGAGTTCCTCCATAGCATTGATAGTGTAAGCACCAGAAAATATGGAAGTGAAGGCTGTTGCACCTTCTAACAGTTCAATGGTTTCTAGAAGGTTTGGCAATATGAGATTCCAAAGAAAATCCTCCTACAGAGTTAAACCAAGTTTTGGAGGAGGTTCTTCAACAGTTGTATCAAAAAACAGCTACAAGACTGGCTTAGTTGATAGAAGAGCTTAGTTGATAGAAGAAAGTTTCGTTGCTTCAACTGAAATGAGCTAGGTCACTTTGAAACAGAATGCAAGAAGCCTAAGTAAGGGAAGAAGAAAGAGTCTTATGAAGAGCTCAAAGAAAAGTATGATGCACTCATGAAAAAATATCAAGGCAAGTCTTATCTAGCAGAGGGCAAATGCTAGGATGACTCAGACAATGATGATGAGGAAGAGCTGGGAAATCTTGCTCTTATTGCTTCATCCAAGGAATCACTGTCTCTAACACGTCAATGAGGAAAAAATGTAAATCCCTCTTGCCCTAAAATGTTTGTGTTGCTAGGTAAAGAATTAGATGGTGAAAGAGATAAAGTTAAGAAACTAATTCTCACAAATAAAGTCTTACATGATGAAAATGATGTTGTAAACATGTTAAAAAATAAATGTAAGAAATTGACTAGGGACTTGGCTTTTCAAGTCAATAGAGTTAGTTCTTATGTTAAATTTGAAACCTATATCAGAAACTAAATAGAGGAAGAGAAGAAGAAGTGTCTAGCCTATAAGAGTTCCTCTTATATTATAAAGAACCTAGTTGACCAACAGGAGATAAACCGAAAAGTTGGAATAAGCTTTGAGTACAATAAATCAGTAGAAAAGCCAAACAACATAACCCCATTCAGAAAAAGTGCCGAAGAGAGGGGTATCCCACATGTTGTTAAAGATACACATAAACCTCCTTTCATAACCCTAATAGCTGAACCAATCCTTGAAATCTCTATCTTAATTACTTATGAAATGAAGTTAGAGGATCTCGAGGAAGAAAAGAAAAGAAAGGAACAAGATAAGGACATACAAGAAGTTGATGTCCAAGAAGAAAAGAGTGCACCTAAGACACCAGTGAAAGATGTGGGAACTTCTAGATCGCCCAATCCTAGTATAGGTGCTAAAGATTTAAAGAATAATGCGAAGATACCTAATACGTTTGTTAATAGTAGGAATAGTAACAACATATATCATTCTACTGAGAACATTAAAATTGCTGATAAACTTGAAGTAGAAACTATTAAGACACCTACTGTTTTGAATAACATGTCTATTATTGATGTTTGCCATAAACTTTGTGGTATTTTAAATTGTATGTTATGTGCTTTTAATGCTATGACTGCTTATTTCAAATGCATGATTACTAATAAAGATAACGTCTCTTTAATGGAAGGACTTAAGCACAATCTACTCAGCGTCAGTCAATTCTGTGATAAAGGATACAAAGTAAACTTTATCAAGGAGAAGTGTTTGATAACTCATTCTAAAGATGACAAACTGGCCTTACGTGGAGTAAGTGAAAGGCTGTATGTATAGACCTATATGTAACATAGGGTTATAACTCAACACAAGAACAGGACGTGTAAATAATATGAAGTTATCACCGGAATCAGGAAGACATGAAGACTTGGTAAAGACAAAGGATAAAGAAGAAATCTACAGACTTGAAGCATTAGCTCACTGGAAGAAGTTCATTAATATGTTCATGCCTCAGTGAAGAATAAAGGTTGAAGTATTCAAGGATGTGGAAGCAGTGAAGCAGTTGTCAAAGTACCAGAAAGATTCTAGTGATCCAAATCTGCAAATTAGTCAAGCAATGAATTGCAGAGCTCAAGTACAGGAATCGATAAGATAGAATATACGGCAAATACAAAGAATCAAAATATTAGATGGAATCTTGGAGTCTATTATAGATTGCTGGAGGAAGTTCATTCATATGTTCAGACTTCAGTGAAGGATAAAGTTCGAAGATGTTCAGGGTTTCAGATATGTTTATGGTTCAGCATAAGTGCCAGAGGATTCCAATGTACTTACAATCGAAGCACTTCTAATCAACAAGGAACAAAGTCAATTGTATTGTAAAGAAGATGTGAAGATCAAGATCGTGTTAGTCGTTTGTGAACCAGACCAGTTGCACCAAACGTCAGCACAAAAGAGATTGAGAATTGCATCTATGAATGAGAAGAATTGACTATTTACTGAAATGGGTAACAAGTGAAGTGGTATATGATGAAGCTCAGAATAAATCAAGTTCGAATAATCAAGGAAATATTTATTAGACTTGGTTGCAGTGGAAGAAAATATATTAAGGGCTTATCAGGTTCGAAATTGGCTAAGTAAAGAAGACTACAGAAGCTGTATCCAGAAGTCAACTTGGTCAAGCTATTTCGTCTCATTCACCGATGGTTAACAAGCTATTTTGTCTTATTCACAGATGGTTAACAACCATCGGGTGAAATGGAAAAGAATTGGTGAAATGAAAAGGGCTTATTTTGTCTTATATGCCGATAGTTATTAACTATCGGAAAAGGAAACAAAAGCAAAGAACCCACCAACCCACTTGCCGATGGTTACTAATGTTTGAAGTAATTGATTTTATTTCAGGAATTGTTTTAATCCTCCGATACTTATTCTACAGACTCATCGATGGTTAAACAATTACTCAGTAAATTGTTCCGATACTTAAGGAAAAACAGAAGTGAAGCAGCAACTAGTTTACTTGGTCCTGAATGAGCCACGTATCTTGGTTGAAAAAGTCTACACATATATTGAAGCAGAGCCATTCATTTGGGAGTCTTCAACAACACAACAAAAATATCCAGAGAGAGAAGACGAAGCCGGAGAGGGAGAGAACACCAGAAAAATCTATACCTCCTCACCGGAGATGTATCAGTGGTCGGTTCCTTAACGGAAAATGTTCAGGGCCACTATATATCACTCTCTACGGTCTTAGTTTCCTTTGTACTGATCTAGAAATACTTGTATAGGAAATTGAGAGTTATATGTTTTTGTTAAGCAGCGAAGAACTTGTTCTTCGGACCGGATTTGTTGACCGGGTGTAGCAACCTCAGGGTTTATATTTATCAATGATATATTCCCCGAATCTTGTGTTTATTTTACTGCTGATTTTCTAGAACCGAAATGATTAATCCTAAACACAGAAAATTAGTAAACAGCTCCGTAAACACTATTCACCTCAAGAACACGAGCCCACTAACCGAACTCTAAATTATTTATCCGCAAAAGATTCGAAAGAATTTTTTGATTTAGTGAGTATCGTATTCAACCCCCCCTTCTACGATACTTCCGGGGCCTAACAGTAAGGAAAGGAAACTTGTACGTAACCGTTCTCAACTCAGGAACTGAAGATGAAGCAAACTGTTTCTATTCAAAGGCTTCATCAGAAGAAAACTAGTTATGGCACAAGAAACTCTCACATCTGAATTTCAAAACAATGAACTCTCTAGTCAAGAGGGATTTGGTGAGAGGACTGCCTCTGATGGAATTTACACAAGAAGGATTGTGTGAGGCCTGTCAGAAAGGGAAGTCAAAGAAAGAAAGTCACAGAGGCACAAACACTACAAACATCACTAAACCACTTCAACTTCTACACATGGATTTATTTGGTCCAGTCAATATTATGTCTATGTCAAAGAAAAGATATGCCTTAATGATTATAGATGACTTCATAAAATACACATGAGTTTTATTCTTGAACTCTAAGGATGAAACTCCACAATTGGTGATTGATCATGTAAAGCTTATTGAGTTAGATTCAAAGTCTGTTGTCCTGGAAATCAGATCAGATAATGGAACAGAATTCAAGAACGAAGTTCTGAATAACTTTTGCTCCGACAAAGGGATAACAAGACAATACTCAGTGCCATGAACTCCGCAACAGAATGAAGTTGTAGAGAGGAAAAATCGAACCCTGATTGAAACTGTAAGAACAATTTTAAGTGAATCAAGGTTACCTATCTACTTCTGGGCCGAAGCAGTGAACAAAACATGTTATACCCAGAATCGGACTCTATTCAACAAAGATCATATGAAGATTACCTATGAATTAATGGCTGGAAAGAAACCTACACTCAAGTAATTTCATGTATTTGGAGCCAAATGTTATGTACTGAAAGATGGAGATGAACATCGTGGAAAGTTCGAGGCCAAGGCACGTGAAGCTATTTTTGTTATTTATTCAAAAAGAGCATATAGGGTGTACATAATTGATCTGCACCAAGTAAAAGAAAGTGTCAATGTTACTTTTGATGACACTAAACTCCTTACTATCCAAACTGAAGATTCTTCTGAGTCATTAAAATTTGATAATTACCAGACTCACATTCTGATGACCGACAAAATGTTCAAGCCTCAACAACAAATAAGAGTTCAGAAGATTTCAGACTAAAGACAGTGTAATGATTTAAGTATAGATATCAAAGGGTTTCAGTGATCAGAAGCAATGCAACAGTCCAAAGTTAATCAGCTGAAACAGAACATAAGTCAAGGGAATTCAGTTCAGTGTTAGTCATTTGTGAATCAGACCTGTGCACTAAGCGTCAGCACAACAAGAAAAGAATTGTCTTGATTAATCAGAAGAAAATCAGTTGATCAAGCAAGAAGAGTGAAAACCAAGTAGTAATTATTTCAAGCAATTCAAGATATACTGCATTTGGTGGATTCTGTACTCTTGAAGTACTATAGAGGCGCAACAAAAAGGCATAGGCACAGCGAAACAAGTACAAGGCGCAATGAAGAATTTGAACATGTTTATGGCACCTATACACTGCATATAGAGTGCAGGCACAACAAACATATTATGGGTGTAACATAACAAGTGATTAGCACAACAAAGTTCATATGGGAGTTTTATGGCGCCTACACACTATTCTCCCAGTGTAGTGTGTAGGCGCCATAAAACTCCCATATGAACTTTGTTGTGCTAATCACTTGTTATGTTGCACCCATAATATGTTTGAAGCACCACACTATGCCATTAAACTACTTAGAAATATTTACACAACTTATGTGGTTTGCAGGCGCAACAAAATGTCATACAAGCACCACATAAGTTGTGTAAATATTTCTAAGTAGTTTAATGGCACCTACACTGGGAGAATAGTGTACAAGTGTAATAAAACTTACTTAGTGGCACAACAAAGGACTCACGGCGCAACAAACATGTTCAAGGCACAACAAAGATTTATGTAGGGCCTACACCCCGCTCACCATGTACAGGCGCAACATAGGACTTATAAATTGTTGGAAATCAATTTCCAAAAAGACTACAGAATACATATGGGTGAAATCAATTCATACAATAGTGATTCATTCATGTTCAACAAAAAGACATACAGACGGGAGCTCCATTAAAGACATTCATTAAACTCACCCAACTGTATATCTGTTGTAATATTGATTGAACCCATTGAAGCTAATCATTTTGATTAGAAGTGTAGCACTCATGGATTTAATAATATATCTTTACTTCCCCGTATCTTTGTGTTTCATTAACTGCCATTTTCGTATCTCAAGAACACAAACACTTATTCCACAATTAAACGAAAAATCTACCATATCATATTCAACCCCCCTTCTATGATGATTTTGGACCTAACAATTGGTATCAGAACTTGTTGATTGAAGTTACAAATTAAGATCCAAAAATAGTTTTACGAAAGAAGTGCATTTTTAGATCTAGAAAAATTTATATTGTAATCTCTCTAATTTTAAAGAAAATTCAATATTCGAATTTTTTAAAGATTTTAAATACACTAATTTTAGAAAGCTATCAATCATCAAGAATTCGAACAAAAATTTTATTTCTCGAAATTCAATTTTTTTTCGAATTAATTTTAATTTTTAAGAAATTAATTATTTCTTGAGATTTAAAATTCTTCAAAACCATGAGTACCCAAAAACTTAGTAGCATCAAAATCCCAACCTTTGATAAAAATGAATATATTTTATGGAAGAAGAAGATGTCCACTTTCATTAAATCATCTAATTCTTAATACATGGGAATTTTAGAAAATGGACCCTATGTACCTCAGAAGCTGACACCAGAAACAGTCTCAGATGACGGCGAACGGATTCCTCAAGGATTTACCCTAAAGGAGCCTTCAGAGTACACTGACTCTAACAAAGATCAGGTTGCATGGGATAATCATCTTCAATGTATCCCAATGGATTCACTGGACACTACAATGCTGAATCAAGTGATTAATTGCACCAGTGCCAAACAAATGTGGGATACAATTGATCTGCTAATGGAAGGTACAATAGAAGTGAAGGAGAACATGCTAGATATTCTTACATCCCAGTATGAAGCATTCAAGTCACTACCAGGAGAAAGTATCGTTCAAGTCTTTGAGAGATACAACAAATTGTTGAATGACTTGTCACTACATGGGAAGGCCTACTCACGTAGGGAGATCAACAGGAAATTTATGTTGACACTGCCAGCACACCTGGAACACAAAATCTTTTCCATCAGAGAGAGGAGTGACATAAATAACATGTCCATTGAAATTCTATATGGGAAGCTCAAGACTCATGAAATGGAGCAAGAGCAGAGACAAATCATTTATGGGTCAGGTACAGTGGACAGTAAAAATACAGCACTGTTGAAGACTACAACACTTGTAGCTAAGGATTTTGCTGTCACAGATTCCAGCACAGTGAAACCTGTTGTTGAGAAAGAAGAGATTCTAGAAGCTGAAAATTCAGAGAATGCTCAAGCAGGTGATGAAGATGATTTCTATTCAATGTAAGAACTTGAACAGTTGGAATATGGCAGGGAAGTATAAGAACCTCAGGTTTAGGAGGAATCCTAAGTACAAATTCATGAGTAACTCCAGTTATAGTGGTTCCAGTTTCAGAAACAACAACCAAGGTGGTTTGTCTTCAGGGTCTTACAGCAAAGGAGGTTATAAGACGGAAATGGTAGACCGCAGTAAGTTCAAGTGCTACAACTGTGATGAACCCGGATATTTTGCCACAGAATGTCGGAAGCCTAAGCACGGAAAAGAGAGAAAGGAGTCGTATGACAAACTCAAGCAAAAATATGATGCAATGGTAAAGAAGCATCAGGGCAGAGCTTATATAGCCGAGGGAAAGAGCTAGGATGACTCAGACAATGATGAAGAAGAGACATATGGAAATGTTGCACTAATGGCAAACTCTTTAGAGGCATCACCTCAGTCATCAAATGTATCATTTCTTTCCATAGTTGACATGTCTAATTCTGATTATAAGAAAACTGTAGAAGATCTAAGCGTAGAAATGTTTAACATTCACACAAGCATGTTAGCATCTGAAGAATAAAATGTTAAACTAGTTCTAAAGAATAAAATGCTAGAAGCTAGAAATAGAGAACTAGAGCTTGCATGTGTTAACTTAGAAAATCTGAAACAGAAGATAGAATATCTCCAGAATAGAGACAAATGCAACTAAGAAGTAGAAACTGCTCTTAGGAATAAAATTTCTAAGTTAGAGTTAAAACTTCAGGCTTATAAGAAATCTGCTAATCTTGTTAAGGAGGCAATAGATAAACAGGTCATAGGTCAGAAAACTGGAATAAGATTTGACTATGATAAAAAGACATTCCACATGTATTAAAAAATGTCGCTAAGCCCCTATACAAGAAGTTTGTCATCAAACCCCTAGATGAAGAACGAATCTTAATGAAAGAGGAAATCCTTGCTGAGGATAAAAAGAAAGAGGAATAAAGTAAAAAGGAGTTACTTAAGAAATCTGTAAAAATTGTAGAACCTAAGGAACAGATTAAAAGTAATTTTAGCAACAAAAATCAAAAGAAGAAAGCTAATAGAAATGTTAAGATAGGTGTTAACAAGAAAAATGATTATGCCTACGCTCCCAAAGCTATTAGAAAATTTTGTAATAATTGCAATTCTACTAGTCATCTTACGCATGCATGCCAAAAGATAAAAGTAGTAAAAGAAGAAACTTCTAATATGCCTGCCATG
The DNA here is from genome assembly GCA_008931105.1 of Oenanthe javanica. NCBI lineage: Eukaryota > Viridiplantae > Streptophyta > Magnoliopsida > Apiales > Apiaceae > Oenanthe > Oenanthe javanica. Next base: position 15,765 of record QRFB01006357.1, on the reverse strand, counting down.
TCTATCCCTCATCAACCGTGTGGTAAAGTAGGATGCATGCCATGTGCTTTCTGTTAGTATTGGTGTTCTAGAGACAATACTTTAATGTTTTATTGAAAACAATTAAGAATTATGTTATGTGATTATTTAATTAATATTTATTATGTCTCTATTTACTGTGTCATAAATTGAAAGAATAATAAATAACCTTAGAATATTAATACGTAATATATATCTTTAAGTATGTGACTAGAAAATAAGATTNTTTTAATGTTTTATTGAAAAAACAATTAAGAATTATGTTATGTGATTATTTAATTAATATTTATTATGTCTCTATTTACTGTGTCATAAATTGAAAGAATAATAAATAACCTTAGAATATTAATACGTAATATATATCTTTAAGTATGTGACTAGAAAATAAGATTATATAAATAGTATTTTATTCCTAAAATTCCCTAGTCAAGTATTATTATTTAAGGAAAATAATAATGTAATAAGACTAATATGTTTATTGATAGATGACCACATATCATTGGTCATAGGTATGGTGATACTAAAGTCAAGAACATAAGTGTATGTATCAATACATGACATTGGAAAGACCCGTCGTGAGATTCTACATATTAATAAGTGTCATAAGAAATCTCACAGTGCTAATGATGTAATGATCATCTGACTTGAAATATTTATATTTCTATACGAGAATTAATATACTTTGATTACACTCAAAGTTACCTTTAACCGGGTAATGATAAAGGTGTACATTGGGTATGCTATGAATCGTATGAGGAATATGAATGATAGATATAGGATTTAACCCTCTAATTCTATCAGTGATATTATTGGCCCCTTTATTGAGTAAGACTATGAAATGCATGATCATGCTCAAATATTAATTTTTTTAAATTGTCTACTCATTGATCAAGGAAATCAAGATTAAACGTTGAAGAGGATGACACTATACATGCCTCGAGTTTGATCTATAATATAAGGTTAAAGGGATTATATTACATGGAACATTATTCACGAAAGGTTTAATTGAATCACCAATTATTATTGTTACTTGGGTAGCAATGATGTATTACTAGATGCCGCTCATTGTTTATAATTTTATTATTAGATAATAAAATTATTGCCAACGTAATAATAACCTAAAGGGTCACACACAAAGAACGTCAAAACGAAGGTTTATTTAAATGACGAATTTAAATATATTATT